>PVKN010004154.1:0-34449 GCA_004027915.1 Capromys pilorides
GTCAAAAAAAAAAAAAAAATGCAGCAAGGGGCAGAGTGGACAGTGACACTAGAAACGCGCCCAAGACGTTCTTTTGCTCAGGTTAAGAACACACAGGATGCAACAGTGACCTTTACCAAGGCTGCCTCCACGCAGATTCATTCCTGTGCTGTTTAAGAAAAGGTTACTGAAAGGCCAGGCGTCTGCCCTACCCGGTCCTTCGGGAGCTTTCTTTCCCCTGACCCAACC
Organism: Capromys pilorides; assembly: GCA_004027915.1. NCBI lineage: Eukaryota > Metazoa > Chordata > Mammalia > Rodentia > Capromyidae > Capromys > Capromys pilorides. The sequence goes on from PVKN010004154.1 coordinate 229, forward strand.
AGTAAACCTCCTGCCCTGCGACAACAGCACCTCTGTCCACCCTGCGGCCAGACAAGACTAAGCCTTCAAAAGGCACAAAACCCACTTCCCAACTTCAGGTAACGGAATCCAGCAGGATGGGCGGGCGCGGTTTGGTGGTGGCTGTGATAAACTTGTGTTTCAGTCACTCCCACCTCTGTGTGCTGAATTGCAAGGGTGGGAATTGCGCAGGCCCGCCTTCCACAGCTGCAGGGCGCTGCAGCCCAGGACGGGAAACCCCTCTCCTGCCTGCTCACTGGCCGAGACCCCCCTTCCTACCAGTCATGCAGTTCAGGAGTTCAGGTTTCTGTTCTCTGAAGCTTTGACATCCCCCCTTCCCAGCAGTGGCTGGTTCCTCATGGCGGCAAATGGCTGACGGCTTTCCCTACAGAAACAACTGATCTTGCATCCACATCCTCATGCTCTTTTCTACAGGGTCTCTCTCACTCAGGGTCATTGGGTTCTGCCCTTGGTGTCCCAGGGCCAGGACCCAGAAATCCAGAGGTAGCCTTCTGCCGAGGATCCCAAGGAGCCCAGCAGGCTGGTCAATCTGTCGGTCCTAATGTGCCTCCCTGCCTGGTCTGTCACTTCTTGCAGAACCTGGGGCAGTGATGGCTTTGGGCCACAGCTACTTCTTCACATGCCTGCTGCATGGGTGACCCCCTGAGGTCCCCATAGAGTCCTCCTCTTGGGGACCGTGGGTCGCAGAATCCGTTCTGTGGCAGCTGGACTGCTGGTCTCGCTGTCCCAGAATAATAATGGAACATGTATTTTGAATAGAAGCGTCAAGGTAGCTGAAATGGCCATGCAATAATTTACTTACTCTCTAAGGTAGAAAAGAATGTCAGCGTGCTCCGGGGATGCAGCTACTTAACAACAGTGACAGTGGCCAATGGTTCCCTTCCCTCTGACCTCATAGGTCAAGGTTTCACGTGTGACATAGCCATTGCTCATCAAACCTGCTGCCAAGGTTATCGACCAGTGAGGAATCAACTGATGCCGAAAGACCTTCGGGGACATGACAGTTGATCCGCAGCAATTTCTTCACTTGCCAGAGAGGAAACCCGAGAACCTCTGGCTCATTCCTGCAGCTAGCACTGAACAAAGCCTCCAGCAGCCCTGGCAGTTGCCTCAGATATTGCAGAAAGAATCTTGCGCACACGGGACCCACTTGCTGGCCTAATACTGCTCATTCTAGCAGTGGAAACAATGTATTGGTCTCGAGGAATTTCCATTAGGGAGCATGTGGCAGATGACGCTGTGACAAATTTATGCTTCATTGAAGGAGAAAATAAATTAACATATTGAGTGTTGGTTCAAGAACAGAATAAAGATATTTCTTAGTGTGACCCAGTGAGGGCGAATCGGTTCCTGGAAGGCACAATAAATCCCGTCTGGTTCCTGCATCTCCGGATGAGCACGAGCACATGGCTTCAGAAATCTGGTCTCCACAATTCCATCAGGAAATGACTTCTGCTTTACCTGTCAGCCAGAAAATTATAGGTTTCAAAACAGCTCTTAGTTTTGCAATGATTTATGGCCTCCGGGATGTTCTTTGAGCTTGTCTTCCCGAGTCCAGTTTAAAAGGGTCTTCACCCAAGGCATTAACAGATCAGAGTAAATGCTTAAATACCTGCCCTGTCATTTCTAGGGTAATTTTTCTTTTACATCTAGAATTTCTGAGTTGAAGATTTTGCACAACCGTAGACATTTCTTGGCCCCTCGCGCAGTGGCACCTGGGTGTCCTCGAGGTGGCTCTGTATGACTGGGTCTGTAGCTCCGTCCCTGCAGGTGCCTGGGGAAGCGGCCCTCCTTGCTGCACCCTCACTGCCTCCCGGAGAGCTGGGGAGCTACGCTTGCAATCCACGGGCTCCAGCCCAGAGAGTGACCACCCCAGGATTCATGTGGAAGAGCCCCGCCAGGCCCCGGTTCCGAGTCAGTGCTCCCCTGCCCTCTGCAGCTGGCAGACTCCAGCTGATTTCCCCCAGCATGGGGAGGGCTGGGGAGGGAGCCTGGCCCTCAGGAGAGTGGAGAGCGAGAGCCAAGCCTCGGTCCCCGTGGCAGCTGGCCTTTTCCTCCCCAGTGGCAGCTCAATTTCTCTGGAAGCAAGAGAGTAATGGCAAGAGGGTATTTCATTTATCACAGCAAAATAACTTTTTAAAGGGGAACAGGAGGAGTAAATAAGGCACGGGCATCGTGAGCTGCCACAGACCTGAGGCCCAGGCAGAGAAGGGACGAAGACCACAAAGCTAGAGGGAAGCGCGAGTGCTGTGGGAGCCACGCCGCTGCCAGCTGGACTCCACGCCCCCGTGGTCTCCAGGACTCCGTTACTGGGGTAGAACACACGCGGGAGCTCCCCACAGCACTCCTGCTCCTGTGGGGAGCACTCACAATTGGACTTACACTTGCAAAAGGAAACATGCTAAGAAAGAGAACCCCCCCACACACAGAGATGTCCCCCACCCTCCCTCCTCAGGCACAGCCTCTGATGGAGGTCGCTTCTGACACTGTCTGCCTCTCCCTGGGTGCACACGTCGCATAAACTCATTTATGGAATCAGTGTGTGCTTCTCTGTGGCCATCCTTCCTTACATTGTCTGTTCACCTTGTCTGTTTTTATCTATTATATTAGGCATTGTTATCATTGTTCATTGCTTTACTATTATGTGACCTGCAGCAGGTATGCATGTGTATGTGTGGCATGCATGTGTGTGTGTGCCATGTATGCATGTGTGGCATGTATGCATACGCATGTGTGGCATACATGCACATATGTACATGTGACATGCATACACGTATGTGGCATATATACATGCACACGTGTGGCATGGGTGCACATGCACATGTGGCATGTATGCACATATGTACATGGGGCACACATACATGTATGTGGCATGTATACATGCACGTGTGTGGCATGCATGCATGTGTGTAGCATGCATGCATGTGTGTGGCTTGTGTGCGTGTGTGGGTAGGTGCTGTTTACCCAACCACGTGGATATCTGAGCCATGTCTGACTATGACAAATACCACTGCTCTGAACATTCCAGCACAGGGTTGCGGGTGAGGACACACCCAGAGTCACACATAGACACGGGGCTAGCGGCACAGGTGCTGTGTGCACCTCGGCTACAGGGCAGCTTTGCCAGTTACTGCGGAACAATATTCAAATGATTAGGCCAATTTCAGTTCTTTTCTGTGTTTTACTGTTTAATCATTTGTAAAATGATATCAGTGACTTCTGACGTGCTCCCAGTGTTTGACGTCTGCCGCATGCTTCCCCTCCGGCCTGGAGCTATCTGCTTAAATTTGAGTTCTTCGCCTCTCGGTAGCTGGTTGTGGAGTCTCTGGTCGCAGCATGCTCCAACCCATGTTCTCATCCGCAGGTTGAGGAAAGTGTGGGGAAAACTGTGTGAGCAACGTGCTTGGAAGAGGGCGCGGCGGGGGGCGGCGACTGAGTGTATTCACTTCACTTCCTCTCCTTGAAGGGTTTGAATAGATTCCATCTAGTCAGCAAAGGCCAGAGACCCCTTGCGGAAGAAAAAAGTGAAGATGAGATTTGAAAAACAACATCGCAAGGCTCCTCGTAAGCACTGTTCTGTATAGTCCAGCGCAGCGGGGTGGACACGGCCCTGCCGCAGTCCTCGCGCCCCGGGGAAGCCTCGGCCCTCGGGCTGCACCTGGGATGTGAAAACGGCCTTTGGTCCTGGTGTGGGCTGGGGTGGTGTCACCCGGGTCTTCGCGGAAGCCCAGGCTGTGCCTCCTCCTTCCTGCTGTCCCGCTCCCAGAGGCAGACGCAACAGGCTCCAGTGCTAGCGCCTTGGTGCGCTCATCTCTAAGGAGGCAACGAGACCCTGGGAGACGAGCTGTGATTGGGTGAAGCTTTCTGTCAGTCTCTTTCCCTTTGCCAATCATTGGCCCAGTGGTGGTTCATGGCCTGGCTCTGGCCAATGAGGTATGAGAAGAAGACAGCCGGAAGACCTCCAGAGCCGGCCCACCCTGTCCTGCATAGGGAAGTGGCAGGACCTCAGTGTCCACTGCGGGGACCTACCAACACGCTGGTGCTCGTTCTAGGGGCGGTTGCAACCAGGATGCCCCGAGCTGCCTTGGCTAGTGAGTGTGCGTTCCCCGGGACGCCCCAGAGATGGGCACCTGGCCTCACGAGGCTGAAAGCGTTGGTGCTCGTTTACCCATCTGGGGCACCCGCCTCGCTGCTGCTCGTCTCCCCAAGCCTTTGCCTCTCTCTGGAGGCCGCTTGTGGGCAGCAGCTGTGTACAGCACATCACGTCTAGCGTGTGGGCGCCGAGAAGGTGGCGAGAAGGTGGCGGGAAGGTGGCCCCAGTGGCAGGGTCGCTCCCGACCCCCCAGATTTTCTAATAAGAAAGGAATAATTGTCCCTTCCCTACGTCATAGTGAGCAGGGATTTTGTGAACCTCTGGCTCACTTAGAATTTGTCCTAAGTGATAGGATTTGATGGCCGGAAGGTGCAGAAAAGCCCGAGGCCTGGCCCTCCTTCCCCTCCCCACACAGAGAGATTTCTAAGCATAAAGCCAGCCAAGTACAGAGTCATAGAATTTCACGAGCGCGTGTCAGAGACCATTGCCCACTCGTGGCCTCGCTCGGTTGGGTGAGGGGACTGACACCTGGCCAGGTGGGTTGGGCGTGGGCTAAGCCATTTAGCAGCTTCTCGAGGCCCGCCAGAGCCCCAGATTGTTCCCCAAGGCCTTGCCAGCCTGGCAAAGCTTTCCTGCCATGACAGGGAGCTTGGAGCCCACGGCCCCACTCTTCTTGCCTTCCACCAGCAGTGCTGACCGTGGGTCAGGATTTGGACGTAGTCCCTTACCGTAGTCGAAGCACAGGGCCATGGCAGGGTCCCCACAAGTCGGGATCTCCTTTGTCTTGGGAACCGATTGGTCTGCACAGAGGTATCCGAAGCCTGGGACACCCGTCATCCCCATGTGCCCCCAACCCTCTGCTCAACTTCATCCTAATTATTATCCATCCCAACGAGGACCTTCTTCCCTCAGGGAAGTCCCCTCTCCTGTCTCTCAGATGAGCTCACATGCTTCTGTGGTAGCTGTGCTTGTGTGGCCTAAAGAACGCGACTCGGTTCCCAGCACAACCCTGGACCCATCCCGCGGTGATGCGGCCCCGCAAGCACCTGCCCGCCTCCCTGCTGTCTCTCGCGGATGTGTCCCACGTCTTGTTATTTCTGCCTTCTCCGTCTTCAGCTCTATCACCAGGCCTGGTAAGCAGGAAGTACTCTGTAATAAGCAGTTTCATCCCGACGCATACTCATGGTAGGATTCCTTCCGGGTTCCCTTGTCCTAAGGACGTGACCTTGAGATGTCCTTGAGCCAGGGCTGCGGGATAGAACACACGCGCTTTCGTTCTGGGTTCAGCATGGAGGACATTGGCCGAGGTGCCCACCCCTAGCATGCTTTCTGCCTCTCCCGTCCGTGCACTGGCGCGTTGTCGCTGCTCCTCTCCACCTCTTCCCTGCCCCAGAGACTCCTTAAGAACAAGGAACGCAGCTGCTGTTCCTCTGTGTTGCTGGCGGCCGGGCAGCGCGCTGAGCCAGCTGAGGACCCAGGTGGTCTCTAGGTCGTCTTGGGTCTGCCTGCAAAGATGTACAGAAGACCCAGTCACCTGGCCGGGGCCCTGGTCCCTCCTACCTGACCTCTATCTAAGAAGGAAAACACCCATCGTCTCAGAGATCCCAAATGCTCTCTTCTTCTTTGGAGGATGTCAAAGCACATAGACTAAGGTGTATTTTTTAAGCACCAGGGCTGTAGGGATTGCACAGAGCTCGGTGGCTGATTCTGAAAAGAAGAAAAAAGATGGGAAAAGCGACATAGCTGGAGTGGGCTGGGAGCAGGAGTCCTGAGGTCCATTCCAGTCTGAAGCCCCTTAATCTCTCTGTCAATTATTTATATCTTAGTCTGATTTTGCAAGCTTACTCCAAATGTTTGCTTAATTTCTGGGACCATGAGAAAATAAAGCGTGTCCCTGGAGAATCTCAGATTTGGCTCCGGAGCCCTGATTGTCTAGGGGTCCTCACTGGCCGTCAGGTGCACACTTCTAAATATTTATGAAAATATTAATAATTGCTGGCTACCCGTAGTCAGAAATGCCAGAGCCATGGCATAGATTTTCTTTTGCCCTCAGCCACTTGAAATATTTGCTTCTCTCTTGGCTCCTTGGGCTGAGGCTCTGTTCCAGGGGAGGGCGACGACTGCTTCCTTCACTCCAGCTTTCCTTCCCCAGAAATCCTTCTTGATTAAGTTTCTAGACAGCCATTACTGCAGCAGTTCGGAGTCTCTTCAATCTAATTTTCTTCCCTGCTGTCTTGTCCCAGGCTGCCTGCTCTGTGAGCCTCCTGCCTGGGAACAGTGGCTTTCTCTGGAAGGCCATGACCCTGGATGGCTGGCTCAACTCAGAATTTGGGAGAGCAATGCGTGCAATTTCAGCATACGCACATCTCAAGTATTTCATGGGTTCTGCTTGAGTTAAATAGCATTGTGAAATTTGGAAACTCTGCCCATCATTTGGGGAACTCAGTTTGCAGGATTTTGTGGCCTTGCTGGTGACAGAAGGATTAGCGAGGGGCTGGGCGAGCCCTTGGCTGCCTGGTTGAGCGGCCCCATCCGTCTCCTCTTATTGCCTAATTAATCCGGGTGGGAACAACGATGCCGGGCTCTTGTGCAGCCTGCCATGTCCATCCTCTCTGCTTTTCCCAGCTTCCTCTAACTCAGCCATTCATTTACTGAAGCAGATGCCAGCCAGCGGCAATATTTATAGCAAATTGCAAAGCTACTTCAGAGTAAAAAAATTACAGCACTCTCCTATCTGCCTAGCAGGTCGGACTCATCTGCCAGCCCACGGCAAGCGCAATGGAAAATGTATGCACTGTTGGTTTAGTAAAGCTTTGTTAAGAGCGTGCGCTTCGTGCACACCCTCGGGCCGGCCTGCCCTCTGTCCCCTCGTTTGCTGGCTTTGGTCGCTGAGTGCTGGGCTTGGTGTGCTCATTCGCTGGACCTTCTCAGGTGAGAGAACTAGCCAGGGCTCTGTCTGTCTATCTATCTATCTATCTATCTATCTATCTATCTATCTATCTATCTATCTATTATCTATCTATCTATCTATCTATTATCTATCTATTATCTATCTATCTATCTATCTATCTATCTATCTATCTATCTATCATCTTGTAGGGAAGGGTCAACTGAATGTTCAGAGTATCACTACTAGATCCGACTTGTAGTGCTCCACCTGTTTACAGACTCCCGAGAGCTAGGATCACAGGCGCGCTTCACCATGCCTGGTCTCAATTGCCGATCCAGTGTGCCCAGGGGTGGGGCTGGCACAGCAGGCCCCAGGCCCCAGCCCCAGGCCCCTGCACCTGCTTGCAGGCACTTGAATCTGCAGAGCTATTTGGCCGGCCCTTGGGACTTTATTTATTTTTTATTTTATTTTTATGAGCACACATTTGCACCAGGAGATGGCTACATTCCTCGTGGGGAGTTGGTATGTGTACGTGCATGTGCCTTGTCTTAAATCTCTCCACATCCCCCTCCCTCAAGGCCCCTTTTCTATTGCTAGACTCCCTGCCACTTGCTAATCGCCCACCTCCCTCTTTCCTATACCTATGTCTTGTTTAGGTTCTCTGTTTACTTAGACTTTGGGTTTCTCATGCAAGGGAGACCATGTGGTAGAGCAGCCCGTGCATCCGTGAATTTCCCTGAGCATCACGGCCTCGGGGCGCATGCGCTGTCCTACAGACATGGACTTCTGGGATGGGGGAGGAAGAGCTGCTTCTTCCTCTCTGCTCCCTGGCAGTGCTGCGCAGGGCAGGGCTCAGCGGCCCATTGGCTGCGTGTGGCTGTGTGTGTCTACAAGGAGGATGGGGTGCCGAGGAACCGGGCTGTCCCAGGCACAGATGGGAAGTGCCCGTCGCTCTGAGGAGCCTCCTAAGTAGGGCTCGGCACTCCACCCCGGGCTTCTGAGGCGGCTTCCTTCCCAGGGCTCAGGCCCCATGCCGTGCTCGGGCATGTGTTCCGTAGGAGGAAGCGGCCTGGCCCTGTTGCACCTGGCCCTGCTCTGTACCCCAGATGTGCCCACCCAAAGGTGCCCAGCAGTGCTCTTTCCTGTTCAGAATTTTCTGAAGGCACAGACACCCCCGAATCATGTCCAAAAGGGGGCTGCTGCTCCTCATAACCACTCCCCTGTGCGGGAGCCCCCTGGAAGGTTCCACCCTGACAGCCACCCCACTTGGTCCCCATCTAAGAACATGTATTTAAGAACTCCATTCAAGCTGCTTCAGGCAACAGGAGTAGATTTTTCTTATTGTGTTTTTTCTGGGTGGTACAGAGTACTCAATGTTTTCATCTGATAACCGCTGTCTTGGTCCTGGAAAAGGTTTCTTTCTTTCTTTCTTTCTTTCTTTCTTTCTTTCTTTCTTTCTTTCTTTCTTTCTTTCTCCTTCTCCAGATCAGCTTATATAATGGTTCTGTTCCTGCTCATATCCCTACTGGGGCAAAGGCAGGAATTATAATTACTGGTGACACTTCTTCCATGTGCCTTCTCCTTAGGAGGACTCACTAAGGTTTAATTGATGTACAAAGCCTGCAGGTGTATTTAAAGCATGCCATTGGCTGAGTTGGATGCGTGAGGCTGGCAGTTACTACAGCCTGACAAGGGGGAAGGGAGTTAGGGTTGGTATCTGGTCAGGGACAGATGCTTTCCACAGAATCTGGGGACAGTTTGGGTCTTGGTTTCAAAAGAAATGTGTAGGACACACCTGAGGGACCCCAACTCAATAAGAATTGTCCACCCAGCCCCTGCCTCTTCCTCATGATGTCGCCATCAGCCTGTGGTGAGAAGCCACCTGCCAACATGGCCATGGCCACTCATCGTTTGTTCCTGACTCCCAGAGCTCGAGGACCTTTTCGCTGGGGACCTGGGTGCTAACAATGGCTCTGCCTTTGGGAAAGTAGGAAAGAGCCTGGCACTTAAAAGCTGCAGGCTCACTTGGCTGTATCAGAAGCCCTGTGCAGGATGCAGCCAGGGTGGACAAGGTAAAGGGCAGGTGCGGAAGCAGCTGGCCAAGGCCGCCTAGGGTTAGTGGCCAGCCGAACGGCCCAAAACGATTCATGGATGGTCCTTATGCAACTGTCCAGTTAGTTTCTGAATTACAGCCTTGCTTTAGTGCTTCAAAGGCAGCTAGGGAAAGTTCAAAGAAAGTCAAGAGCTGCAACTCCGTGTAAAATTTCTCATGCTATAAAACCAGAAAGCAAAATTAAATGGTGTTTGGAATAAAATTCTTGATCTAGAAACCGCAGTCTCTCCCCAAACTTTGTCAGTCGTTGCAATCAACGTGGGCAATGGAGGACAGATGGGTATAAGTGAACCCGCATCCTTTCAGAACCTGTAGTAGAGGCCTCACACTGAGGCCTGCCTGGCTCCTGTAGAGCATGTGCTTTGTTATTTGAGAGGAACAGATTACTTTGCTAGTGGTGGGAGGAGATGGATTGTGGCGCTGCTGCACCCGCTAGATGGATAGAAGTGCGCACTGCACACTGCTTCTCAACGTGCCGGTCTTGTTCTCCTTTCAAACCCCGGTTCAAAGAAATCATCTGACATCAATAGAGCGTGAGCCATGCCGGATGGCTGAGGTGAACAGAAACACACCCAGCCTGTGCTAGGAGCTTCCAGTCTGGTTGGAAGGATGAGATGCATGTGTGGAACACCAGCGATGGAAGGGGGTCACAGGAACGTGGCCCCTGCATCCACACACTATGCTGTGTACTACCGGAAGTCAACTGTCTGGAGTTTGCATATGGGGGATGGGTGTCGCAGTGGGTGCTGTCACGGAGTTGGGAGCCTCCTGCCTTCCCGGCTTCCTGTCTGCTGGTTTCTCTCCAGTCCTCTTCACCAAAGCTCCTGGCCTCCTCTTCAGGGAACACAGAAGCCTTGTTCCTTCCCTGCCCTAGGCTTCTAGGGTGCAACCGGCCACATCTTCTCCCAGCCCCTCCCAGGTGCCTGGCGCCTGTGTTGATGCTTCATCTGCCCACCATATGAACCGGGGTACTTCTGCCAATGCCCTGCAGAAAAACTGTGGCAAAGACTTTTTCATGATGACACTTGTCACGACTGCCATGTGAAGCCTTGTCTCCCAACAGTGCCAGGACAGGCCGGTTACCTGTAGAAATGCACAGAGTTAGTTCATTTTCTGTGAAGCTTTTTGTACCGTATAGCCAGCACTCTAGGAGCAGGTTGCTGGAAGTTGGTACCAAAGAACCACCTCATTGACTTTAAAATGTTTCCTTGACAGCTCACGATGTGCTTCACGATTAATTGACACAGAGGTACCCTGTGGGGCGACTCGAGTGAGCCCGTGCTGTGCCTCAGATGCCGGAACTCGATCATCTTGTCCCTAGTCGTGTGTGTCCTCGGACTAAAATCCCAGTTTTCTCCTCAGCCCCTAGAAAGTTTTAAGTCTCTGGAATTTGACTTTTGCTACTTTTAAGTGATGTTGTGCACCTGTGCTATTGTGTTGACTCAGAATTAGCACCTCCAGGCTCCTCCATGCTGCCACTTCCTCTCTCTGCGGACTCGCGTCAGTGGTTGTCATTTCTTCCTCTGCTTGCCTCGGAGGGCCACGCAGTGCCTCTCGGCTGCTGTGCCCAGTGGTGCTGCACCCGCGGGGATGCAAGTGGACATTCATCCTTCTTGTGTCGGTTCCTTGCACATGGACCCAGGAGCAGTGTTGGGTCTCAGTGTAGCTTCATTTGTAAATATTTGAAGATTCTCCATGCGGTTTTGCATAGCGACAGAACCACTGTGCATTCCTAGGGGTGCAAGAGTTCCCACCTCTCCCCATCTTTTCTTTTTTTTTTTTTATGGCTGACTCAGCCTGCCCTGGGGGTGGGGCTGGCCCAGCATGTGGTGCCGGGGATAGAACCTCGGTCCCTGCGGTTGCCTAAGCTTTCCTAAGCAGGCGCTCTAGACTGCTGAACCATCTCACCGGCCCCGCTCTCCCCACCTTTTCTGCCCTTGTCTTCGTTTGTTTGAAGAACAGCCTCCCTCACAGGTGAGAACCAGCATCTGGGCATGTGCTGTGGAGGCACAGTGTGGAAGTGGAAATGTCTTAAGATCGCGTTTTAGGTAAACTGAGCACACACACGAGAACAGATAAAATTGGACCCTGGCCATCCTCCACAAGCAAACAGTAGCTTGATAAAAGACTTAACTTTTAACTCCAACTCTAAAACTCCTGCAAGAAAACAGAACAACCACTCGTGTTGTTGTTGCCAATAAAACTTCTTTTCTTTCATGTATTTGGTGCAGGGTCTCATTATACAGCTTGGACTCGTAGCGATTCTCCTGTTTTCGGCCTCCCCAGTGCTGGGATGACAGGTGTGTGCCTCCACACCCAATCTTGGTGGCCAGCTCAGCATGCCTGGGCGTAGGACCCATGCAACATGGGGTGCTGGGGATGGAACCCAGTCCCTGTGCCTGCCTAAGCAGGCACTTAGTCTGCTAGGCGAAATTGCTGGCCTTGCCAATAAATTTTTGAGCAAAATTCAAAGGCAGGATGGCACCAGCCGGGCAGACAATAAAACCTAAAGCAAAGCAGCAGAGCCACGGCACAGTGAGAAGCTTCTGGAGACCAGCAAACGCCACCCACCAAAGCCACGTGGCCCAGGACTTGTTAACTTTTCTTCTGCAGCAATCAAACATGCCTCGCTATTCCAGCCTTGCCCAGCTCAACTGTGGAGAGGGTGTGAGAGGCTGGGGGAGGGGAAAATATTTGGGGTTAGAGGGAGACGTTGAGAAAGTGCTGATGGTGATGTTGGGGGATCCTGTGCTGGGTTTATTGTCCTCCACGAGCTACACTGAGATGATTCTGCCAACTACAGGCCCCGTGTGCAGTCTCTCCCTACCTCTTAGAAAGTGCCACCTGTCTCAGTGCTTCTGGTTTGAAGGCTAACTGCCAGGACCCGATGTGGGGTTCTTGGGATTTTGTATGGACTGTCAACTAGACAGAGAAATCGAGACAGATTGGGCTAAGTTCTGGTCACGCTCTGTCCCCAAAGTTTCAGAGTTGAAAAGCACAGCTCAGAGGCTGATGGCTGTATTGTTTCCATCTTGGGCATCGGTTCAAGATTTTGCACCATGCTGGTCCTGCTAGGGGATCCTAGCAGCTCTTCCAGGAAGCCCTGGTGTGGCGGGAAGAATGACAGCTGGAGGGTGGACATGAGTGTGTGGCCCACTGTGCTCTTCCCCTGGGTGGAGGGAAGTCATGTGGTGGCCCTGACCCTCACGTGGGTTGCCCAATGTGATCTCATCCCGTGGCCCAGGGAATCGAATGACGAACAGAACTGGTCCTAAGGACCACAGCCTCATACTTGACCCCAGAGAATTTCTGCTGCCTCTGATTCAGAGCCTTTCTCCTTCCACAGTGGAGGATGAGTGTGCATAGGTGAGTGTTGGGGGGAGGGGGGTGCAGCTGCTAGGACAAAGTTAGAAGGGGCGAGACAGCAGCCACATCATTGACAGGATCGAGAACCTTCCCGCTTGGGGCAGCTGCAGCTGGCGCAAGTCGCCCTGGCCTTGCGTCTGCTGAGGGTTCCCAACATGGCTACCCACGTGGCTCAAGCCACAAGACAAGGTGGCCCTGCAGCTTGGGTTAGCGAGGAAGGGAGCAAGGCTGTCATGCTCAGGAACGAAGGCTCCGACTGCTGGAAGGGTGAGAAGCAGGAATCGCACAGCACTGCATTGGCATCTGTTTGCCAGGAGACACTGGCTTCTGGGGAGGGAAGGAAACAGTGGCAGCGCCTGCACCCAGGAATCACCCCAGCGCCACTGGATTGTGGGTGGAAGGTCTGCCGAGCACACCTTTGTCACCAAGCTCTGATTGGTCTTCCAGAAATGAGGGCGGCAGCTGATTGGTCAGAACTATTGTGCTATGCACAAGTCAAATAGAGAGCAAAAGAACGCGCATGCGTGACTGTCGTGCTGCAGGAGCCCAGGCCTGCCGGCTGCCCTCCTGCCAGAGCCCCCGGGTGGCCTCCTTTCCTCCTTTGCAGTTTTAAGTTGAAATGCCGACTTTGGTAAAGTCCACTTCATCTTCAGCTCTGAAGCTTCTGTATTCACGTTACAGTGATTCTTGGACTAGGGAGCCAGCGTTACATTCGTAAATCATCTCAGGACAAGTGTCTGGCATGGAGCGCACGGCTTTCCTCACCGGCAACGCCAGGCTGCACTTCACGGGAGAGTATTTTCCTGCATCAGAAACATGCGCATCCCTTTGTACCACAGCTGTACCTCCTGGAGACCTGCTGTGGGTAGGACAGAGCGTGTGCGCCTGTGAATCCCCAAGCCTGTCACTGTGTCACAGTGTCTCATCACTTTGAACATTGCGTGCAGGCTGGGTGTCACCCTTAGTGACACTTTTTCAGAAAAAAAAAAAAAAAAGCAACTTGGAAATTATAGGAGAAATGTGAACTTGTGGAATCAAACGTGGCATCCCAACAGGAGAGTTCTGTAGCAGATGCAGGCAGCCTGAGCCGGGCTGCCCCTGCCTGGCGGTGTTCTCTTAAAGCTGGGCCATCTTTACAACTTAAACTTCTTCCTTTCCCCACGAAATCTGTGGTCAAGACGTGACACGGAGGGACTCCTAGGAATTGTGCGTCCCTGTCTGAGCCCCAGGCACACCCTGCAAAGGTCCAAATATGGCGCTGGGGGGCAGCATGGGTTTCTCCTGTGATCTCTCTCCTCTCTGTTGTCATCGAGTGCATCTCCAGTGCAGAGGAGGACAGGCTCTGTGCCCGCACTTGGGGCGGTGGCAGCCGGGCAACGGATCTGAGCCTCCTGTGCCACCCTGGGAGTCTCTGAAGGCTTCCTTTAATCATTTTATCCATCATTGATAAATGATTCTGTCAATCACTTAATCAAAGCAGCTGATCCCATGTCTCTGCACAGGTCAGAGAAGGTGAGGAGTTGGACCCCACATTTTCACGCTGAGCCCCCCTTGCCTTTGGTGGACATCCCGCCCTGCTCCCGCACTGTTGCTATGAAGGCAGCATGCAGGACATTAGCAGACAGTGGTGACCGCTTTTCTCTGTGAAGAGTGTCCAGCTTCAGTAGCTGGGGTCAAGACTGGCGTGAGCAAACTGACTGAGGTGCAGAGAGACGTGCAAAAGGCAGGTCGTGTGTGCATGAGTGACAGAAAGCCTGCCGCCTGACAGTGCCCGCAGATGTATTAAAACATGATGAAAATCAAGAAAGCATTCGTTCTTTTGTTTTGTTTTGTGTTTTGTCTTTTTGAGACAGAGTCTCACTATGCAGGTCAGGCTGGTCTTGGGCTCACTTTTGTAGACCAGGCTGGTCTTGAACTCATACCGATCCTCCTGCCTCAGCCTCCCAAGTGCTGGGATTACAGGTGTGCATGATCATGCTCAGAGGAGAGAGCTCAGTAGAATAAGTGCTTGCCTGGCAAACACAAGGACCTGAGTTCAATCCCCAGTTCCAGAAGAAAAAGAAAAAGGAAGGAAGGAAGAAAGAGAAAGAGAGAAAGAAAGAAAGAGAGAAAGAAAGAAAGAAAGAAAGAAAGAAAGAAAGAAAAAAAGAGCAAGCAAGCATTCTGAAACCTCTCTAGGAAACTACCTCACACCTGGTGGGCAGCGCTGTTTGTCGCTCTGACTTGGGCTTTCTGACTCAGTGACTGGAAAAGGCACAGGTGCCCACAGCCAGCGCCACATGCGAGGGCCGATGCCTCTGATGTCAAATCTCACTTTCCTCCCCCCTCCCCTCTTGCTGTGCTGAGGTGGAAAACGTAGCTTCCCCCAGCCTCCCAGCTAAAGCGCGCTCGGCCCGTGGCATGGCCATTCGTGGCTATTTCTGTGGCGCATCTCGGTAATTCGGGGTCACTCTTCTTAGCCGCGCGTTGGCTCTTTCTGGAGGGCAGTGATACTGCTGGCTGATGCAGAGGTGCCGGCCTGCCTCGCCCTTTCCTGAGGGCTCTCTCCTGCCGTGGCTTTCTCGTCCCCTTCTCCACCTGGTTTCCTCCAGAAATCTGGCCGTGTGCTTCGCGCGGATTAACCACCATCTCCACCTCGGGCCGGCACCTGCGCTTCGGGCTCAGTGGTGCACGCAGGGTTCTCTCCTGCTTTCACTTCCCCTGCTTCTTCTTCTTGGCAACGCATCTGTGCGAGGCTGGTGCTGAGGCCGCAGTCCATTCTTGTCTTTATCACCTAAGCGCTTGGAGGAGACTCACCATAGGCACAGCTCCAACATCTGAAAATTAAGCGTCCCTGGCCTTGACCCGAGGAACCGCGGTTCATCAAAGAGCAGAGCCAAGAGCGGCCCCTAAGCCTCCGGGGAACGACCCATCTCGGCCTGGCTGCAGCTGGGACAGAGCCCGGGATGCTCTGCGGCTGCGTGGAGAGTCCTTGTCGCCGTCGACATCAGCTGTGTGAGAGAGGAGAGCAGCGGAGAGCAGCCCACCGGTGGGAGGAGAAGGCCTGGGCTTCCTGCCGCCCAGCAAGAGAGCGCTGCTGTGGCCCCCCGGCGCGCTCTTCAGAGGGATCCCCTGAGCCATCCCTCAAGCTGGTCGCTCACCCACTACTAAGCATAACCGAACTTTTCCTGCCCTGGCAGAGGGCTTCTGAGGGAGGAGAGCTCTTTAGTGCTAAACCTGGGCCCATCTGGGGAGACTGGGATGACAACGGGTGAGTCTGTAGGGCCACCAGACGGGAGGGAGAAGCCTGCCTCCCCGCCGGTCCGATTGCCAAATCCGTCTTTGCAGTGTCAGGCAAGTGACTATTCAAGGTTCAGCTGGTGCAGGAGCAAGGGTCGCCCCCCCATGCCCCCCATGCCCCCCTCCCCCAAGGGCCACCGCCCCCAGTGACAGGCAGGATCTGTTCCCGCGGCCATTCTCAAGGTTCCAAGCAAGCCACCCAGACACGACGGCTGCTCAGAGAGCAGGTTGCGAGCTGTCTCTGCTCATAAGCCACAAGATTTAGTGGCTGTAAGAGAAATTTAGGTTCCCAAACTCTAAAGGAGGCCGTGCGCCCTCCCAGTGGCATTGCTCCCACCCCAAGGAGACAGGAAGCTACCTGGGATGGGCGTGATGGATTACACTCACACAGGAGCGGCAGGTTTAATAAATCATGGGGCGCTCTCACCAAAGGCGGCTGTGCTGTGAATTACGCAGGAGCCCGCAGCCTGACATTTCGCACATCTTAAATGAAGAATAATGGCTTCTGTGTTGGTGCTTCACACGACAGATAATATCAAATATGAGACCTAAAATGACTCCTATTAATGATCTAATTCTAACTCTATAATTTAATTCCAACGTTTATTGAGTGGCTTCTGCGCTTAGGAGACCAGGTTAGAGAGTGGGCATATACAAGCAGGTGATGCAGTGTCCCCGGGAAGGGAGAGGGAGAGAGAGAGAGAGAGACAGAGAGAGACAGAGAGACAGAGACAGAGAGACAGAGAGAGACACAGAGAGAGAGAGAAAAGAGAGAGAGAGAGAGGAGAGAGAGAAACAGGGAGGGACAGAGAGACACAGAGAGGGAGAGACAGAGAGAGACACAGAGAGAGAGACAGAAAAAGAGAGAAGAAAAGAGAGAGAGAGGAGAGAGAGAGAAACAGGGAGGGGTAGAGAGAGAGAGACAGAGAGACAGAGAGAGAAACAGAAAAAGAGAGAAGAAAAGAGAGAGGAGAGAGAAACAGGGAGGGACAGAGAGACAGAGAGAGAGAGAGAGAGCTCATGTGGTATCAAATTAACTCTTAATCATTGTTAGGCAGCTTTTGCTATTTTCATAATGTTGTCGTGGAACCAGCACCTCTGTGTAGTCCCAAGATGTGGCCATCAGTGGAAAGGAACTCTGTGCCTACCAAAACCTCACCCTGCAGCCCTCTGGCTTAACCCCTTCCCGCTGTGGATCTACCTCTAGTCCCTGGGTTCCCCTATTCCAGATCTTTCACATGCGTGCCGCCTCACAGCCTGCGCCTCTTGTGCCTGGGTTCCATCCCTTGCTCACTGTTGGCCAAGGCGATCCACAGCCTATTAGGCACCCCAACGCAGCGGACGCACGCACGCACACACATATGCATGCACGCACATGCAGGGCCATTCTCCTCATTCTTCCCTCAACGTGGAAATGACCCAAGTGCTTCCACGGGATGAATGGCTACACAATCACAGTGTGCTGACATCGTGGAACACAATCGTCAGTAGCAGAGGAAAGAGAGAGGAGAAGAAGGAGGAGGAGAGAGAGGTGAGGAGAGAGAGAGAGACAGACAGACAGACAGACAGACAGAAAGAGACAGAGACAGAGAGACAGAGACAGAGAGACGGGGAGAGAGAGACGGAGAGAGAGAGACAGAGAGAGACAGAGACAGAGAGACAGAGACAGAGAGATGGGGAGAGAGAGAGAGAGAGAGAGAGAGAGAGAGAGAGAGAGAGAGAGAGAGAGAGGCCTGCCAGGAGATGGGCAAGACAGACCTGAACGTTACTGAGGTGAAACACAAGCGCCGTGTCGGGTTCCAGGAGGAGTGTTTGACCCAGTGCAGGCTTTCTGAAAGAGTCCACATTCTCCAGGCATTTCATAGGGAGAAGCTCAGAAATGTGCAAGAGAGAAGGTGGGCTTTGAGCTGATGCCTTTCCTGGAGTGCCTGGCTTAAGCATCACGTTACTGTATTTTTCAAATATGGTATCCTCACATTTCTTGAGTATCATAAGCAATTCTGATCAAAAGTGAATCAATTGTTGAACAATACACTTCTCTTTTAGGATAAAGTTTCCACTTCTATGTATTTTAGATCTTGGAATATTTATAATATAGAAAATTTCCATAAAGACTACTATATTAAGATAAGTGTAAAGTAAATACATAGAAAGATGCAGGTACTAAACCTTTGTTAATGTTATTAGGATATATAGAGTTTTAATGAAACACACACAGGTACATAGGTACATAAGATAGATACATACATACACACACATACATACATACATGCATACATACATACAGATAGCAAGGAATGACATTTCACCTAAATGAGGATGCAAATAAGGAAAAAGCAGATGTGACAGTGGTCAGCTGCTCTAGAACCAAAGGTGCAAAAATGCAGATACCCATTAGCCTAGGACTTTTAAACACTGAGAGACAGCTCCCCCTCAGAGAAGTCACCAGCAGACACACTTGTGTTCACTGCCTCTTCCTTTGCTGAGAAAAAACACCCAGCACCCACGAGTCTGCGAAAGCGAGGTTGACGGTGGCTCACCGTTGTAAGGCGTCTTGGTCCCCAGTTGGCTGTCTCAAGGGCACTGTGGCACGGCAGAGGGCACCACAGAGGGGAAGCCACCCACAGCAGGGTGGGCTGTGGCAGCCAGCGACCATGGGCCTGCCTTCCTCCTGCTGCTTTACGCCCTCATGCATGGCAGCGGGGGTGGGGCTCTCGTGCTCCACACTGAGAGCTGAGCTGACTCAGCTTGTGTACAGCGCTTGATCTACCTTCACACACCTTAGGTCCAGTCACCTGCAGAAAGCCCTGCCTCTGACTCCAGGAGGCCTCAGGGCCACATGTGGGTGACAGCCATGGTGACACTGTAGATCGTAAAGTCTAAACAATCTTGTCTGTTAGTATGACCTCAGATATCACTTGCAGTGTCTGATACTTCAATAATTATAGTCTCTGACCCTCTGCTTTGATCACTACAAATCAATCACATGCTTGCTTATAGAGATGTAAATATTTTAGAATTGCTGTGCTGTTTATATAAAGGGGCAATTGGCCACCATTTACTATCTTAACTATGTGGGATAGGTTAATCAGAATTTTCAAAGTACTGGTCCCATGCAGGCATGTCTTCTTTGGCCCAAGCCCTGACTGGATCAAACTAGCCTAAATTGGTTCAGCTTGCCTCTCACATTGTTATGACTTGCATCTAGTTGTCCCCCCAAAGCCCCATGTAAATCATGGGGTGGTCGCCACTTGAGGAGCAGTACGTGGCTCAAGGAGCGGGGCCAGAGGACCAGGGCAGGGTTTGGGGGTGGAGTGAGAGAGGCATAAACTAAGAGTATGTGATTCCCTAAGCCTCCCCCCCAGGGGTGTGGTGGCTTGGTGGCAGGTCACCAAGGTATGGAGCAGGTCATCCTGGACATGGCAGCATCCCAGCCTCTTTTCCAGACCTTGTAACATAGGACAACCATGTCTCGAGGTCTTGCTATGCAATTCAGACTGCTTTAAACTATGAAACTTCCAATAACTATGAGCTAAATGAACCTTTCCTTCCATAAGCTTGTGTGTTGCATATTTGTCCCAGCACTGAGAGAATAGTAACTAAGACAGAATTTGGTACCAGAGGAGTGGAGTTGTTGCCATGGCTAAACCTGACAATGTGGATTATGAGCTTTTGGGAATGGCTTATGGGAAGAGATAGCAAAAGTTTGGAGATATCGCCTACAAGAGAAGCGCTGGAATGGCCTTGGCTGTTCTGTAGGGAAGATTCTGGCCAAAGCTCAGACTAGAAGACTGGCATAAAGCCAACCTGTAAAGACCAGGCTGGGGAGGTTTCTGCTGGGAAGAAGGATTGCATTGGTTGTTGGACTCCAGATCATTTTTGCTTTGGCTTTGAAAAGAGTTTGTCTTAATTTTGCTCGTGTCCAGAGACTTTGCCTGAAGCTGAGATTAAGCATGGGACCAGCTAATCATTCAAAGAAAATCTCAAAGCAGTCAAATATTGAGGCAATGGCATGGTTATGTTTGGGGGTTTTGTCAGATTTATGTTCAGAATGAAGAGCAAAGAGCCCAGCGGAATGATCTAAAATGTTGTGAGTTTGGCCAGAAAAGAAGCACTGGGGAAACTGTGGACTGCAAAGATGGAGCTCAGATCTCCACTGCCCAGGAGAAACAGGAGAGTAGAAAAGACATCCTGGAGGCATCACAGGAGATAGCAGGTCTCCATCCTTTGCAGCCTGAGAGCCCTAAGTGTGAGGAACTTGGGTTTGAGGAGAAATCTGTAGTGCCCCATGTTCCTGACTGGAGGTGGCAGCCACCCTGGAATTCAGAAAGGCACTGGCACAGAGAATTTGTTCCTTGAAATCAGGGACAGAGTGCTCAGCAATCCAGGCACTTGACCTCTACAGCCAAGAGAGAGAAAAAACCTGGCTCCTACTCCCACTGGCAGCAGACCTTGGCATCATCCACGTGGTGTTGGTTTTAGGTGCATGCAAAATGCAGGAGTTCTGAGGTTAAGAAGGCTTCCACCTCAATTTCAGAGGGCAGTGTGTAGAGCTGTGGGTGAGAAGCCGATACAGTGGAAACAGACATTTGGAAAAGCCAGGAAAGTGGACCACATAAGGGAAACCACAAAAAGGGAGCAAAGCTGGCCTGAGAGAGAAGCTATGGGAGCTACCAACAGAATTCCACAGGGGTGGAGTCACATGGAGCTCACAATTTGCCACACACTGCTTCACATGTTCCACAAGGACCTGCAGGACTTACTGTTTGCCTTGCTGGGTTTTGGACTTGTTTTGGCCCCAGTGGTTTGTATTCTTTTGTGTATACCTTTTATCTTGTGCCTTTGACTTTCCATTTGTACAGGGGCTTATCATTGAGGGTTTTCCTTGGATCTTGGAGGAGATTTGGGACTTGGATTTCTCAGCAATGCTGAAACTGTTGGGACTTTGACAACTCTTAGAGATGGGCTAAATGCCTTTTGCAGAAAGGGATGTACATGAGACTTTGGGGGGTCCAAGGGCAGAATGTTACGGTTTGTATCTAGTTGTTCCTCCAAAGCCTCATGTAAATCATGGGGCGACTGCCACTTGAGGAGCAGTGCATGGATTGAGGGGTGGGGCCAGAGCACCAGAGCAGGGCTTGAGGGGCAGAGCCAGAGAGGCACAAACCACTAAACTGACAGCATGCACCTCCCAATGCATGGTGGCCTCTTTTGGAGGTATGGAGCAGGTAAAACTGGACATGGCAGTGCCCCAGCCTCTCTTCCAAACCCTGTAGCATGGGACAGCAGTGTCTCAAGGTCTTGCTATGTAATTCAGGCTGCTTTAAACTATGAGACCTTCAGTAACTATGAGCTAAATAAACCTGTCCTTCCATAAGCTTAAGTGCTGGGTATTTGTCCGAGCAACGAAGGAAGAGTAACTAAGACACACATGAAGTCTTAGAACTTTGTCTTCTCTTTCAAAATTCTCCTCCCCAGCTGTCTGGCACTGTCACCATCAAGGGCACCTGCAGTCACCTAGGGAGTGACTGCTGCTGGGGTTGTGCCTCACCTTCCTCAATTCATCTTCCTTGTGGGACTCACCAATATCCTTCATGTTTTTCTTTATCTGCTGGAGACCTGCAGGCATTTGGGTTCATGAATTTGAATAAATAAATATGATAATAATACATTTCTTCCCAAATGTCATAGAAGATAAATCATGAAATACTTAATGACACAAAAAGATGTGAATGACATCATCATAGCTGGCCAAGAATTGCAAGCACTATGTTCAAATAACTTGATTTTTACCATCAAATTCCATTTATCAAAAGTGACTACAGGGATCTATCTCAAGATTTTTTTTTTTTGTCAAGTATTTGTCTCTGAGTACTTAGTGAGTTGATTTTTGTGATCTTTTGGAACCTTATTTTATGTTCCCTGTTTTCTAGAATAAAATATATTAATTTTATAGCAATACAAAATTTAAAAATGTCTGGAACTGCTGAAGCCACCCAGATGCACCCAGTGTAACACAAAATGCCCTTTGAAATATGAGCAGCACGCAGCATCTAAGAAGCCAGGTCTCTGGAGAGCTCCGTAGCTCCCCTGCTGGTTGCAGAAGGCGCCAGCTGTGCCGTGCAGCAGGGCGGCCACTGGCCACAGAGAGACACATGCCACTGGAGGTGGGACTGGGGAAAAAGATCTGAACTTGTCCCTCTGAAATATCACCAAGCGTAAGCACCCCTCATAGGCAGAGGCTTTGGTACTGGCTTACACAGCTCAGACCTCTGCCTAGGGCCCTGGCTTCTTTCTGCTGAGCAGCCCATGAAGGATGACGCCACAGGAAAACTGTCGACCCAGGGGCGAAATAGATTTGGCTGCAAGTGCGAATGGTCAGATCCAGTAGCAGCTCCCAAATGGGAGGGTGAATTTTAAGGCACAGTGGAGGTTAAGATTAGGAGGTGTTTATTACGAGAGAAAGATACAGCTCCTGAGAGATAGGAGGGAACCCCAAAGGTGGGTTGCCATGGACTCCGTTTTACAGAGGAGATTGTATAGGGCAGAATCACTAAGTGGGTACAATAGGGGACAAAACTAGGATGAACCAATAAGATTAGAGTCTAGTCACTTAGGAAATATTTGTCCAATGGGGAAGCAGGTCACATAGCAAATATGGAAAGGACAAGGACCTTTGTAGGAAGAATGAATGAGGGGGTCCTGGCCATCCAGTAGGGCAATCGGTGTCCCTCCAGACTTCACTGGAGCAAGTGGGCACAATCCCCAGTCCACGGTTCATCCCCAGAGAGGCGTGGGGGCCTGGCCACCCTGTCCCCATGGTGAGGCCTGACCCTCGGTGGATGCTCCTCCAGCCACCATTGTGATGGGTCCTCATCTTCTGTGCTGACTCCCTCAGCGCTCTGACTGCCTGGAATCGTGTTATGCCACTTAGCTGCCTATGATAGTCCTCCTCTGAAGAGGTGCCAGAGGTGCCCCCCACTGCCACGCGGGCCAATGGGTGATGACTGTTCTGGCTACTTTTGATAGCAGGGGCCATAGTTGTCATCAGCCATCAGAGATACTCTCTAGAGGGTCTGTCTAAAACCTCTGGGTGAGGGCTGGTGAGATAGCTCAGCAGACTAAGAGCTTGCTGAGGTAAGCACAGATGCCAGGGTTTGATCCCTGGCACCACTTACTACACTGGTCCTGCCCCAAGGCATGCTGAAACAGTGAGGTAGTCTGGGCATGGTGATGCACGCTTGTAGTCCAGCACTAGTGAGGCTGAAAAAAATAAGATCACTGTAAGTCTGAGCTGCACGGTGAGAACCTGCACGAAATAATACATAAATAAATGAATAAATAAATAAATAAATATTCTGAGTGGAAAGCAGGTGTTGCCATCTTTGAGAGGAATATAGCCTCAAGTCTAGAGGATGCAAGGCCAAAAAAGGTTAGCTATGCATAGCCCCAATATTAAGATCAGCAGACTATTATGAAAATAATCAACACAATTTTCCACCAAGAAATAGCCAGTAATAGCCTCTCACAATGAGGGTAAGAACCAGGTCCAGGGAATTTCAGGATTGGACAGAACATTAACCTATTGCTTAACATCTTGCAAAACTGTTAGGACGTTAGCGGAAGGATCAGGGTTATGCACACAACATTCAGCTTACACAATTGCGCAGGTACCCTTTGTGCTGCTGTTCAATGTGCAATGCCATCTGACTTTGGAGAACAGCTAGCATCATTAACTTCTTCATTTAAGAGAGAGGTAGAGAGAGACCAGTCCAGGTGTCCTTGAAGGCCCATTGAGCATCATTAGCCTGGCTCTTGACATGTTGCATGGCATTATGTAATCCTAGGGCAGAGATAAAGACAGAAGGCAAATGATTATATCTGTGAGAGAGAATTCTAGACCACTGATGTCATAAATAAGTTAAGTTTGCAGGTTGGCCGATATTTTTACATTCTTGTTTTGTAACCACGCCAGTCCCAGTGTGCATCTGCCAACCCCTTTCAGGGTGATCCAGGGCCATAAATTTGTTCCACAGAACCAGTGGGTGCCATTGGGGGCTTCCTCTCTAACTCCAGGCAAATAAGCCAGTTTATGGAAGCCGGTCTTTGACCTGTAAAATTATGGTATGCATACACTGTTCAGGGTCTACTCATCCCAAGTATTTACGGAGATGTAGGCCAATCAGAATAGGAGTGCCCCCCTCTTGTCCCCGGAACCAGAGATTGAACTCAGGCCCTTGCACTTGCCAGATAAGCACTAATTCTACTGTTCAATCTCCCCAGCCCCTAGGAGTGATTTCTCTATTCTCAGCATAAGGAGGAGTTTTTACTAAGTTGTGCTATAGTTGGAGCTAACCATATATAATTATCCCATAATTGAAAGTAGCCGTTTTTATATTGATGATTGTTGGGTCTCATGATAGGACCCTTTACTCTTACTTATTAGGGATTATGCTGGAGTCTGTACAGAGAATTCAGAAGAATGCCTAGAGTAATTTTGATTATGTGTAGGGTTCTTAAGGGTGTAGTTTATAGACTGTTCAGTTACCTCATGATGGGGGGGCTATGAGTCACAGAACATGTTTGTCTCATCAATATAGTCGTGAAACTTATTACAGTCGTCTTCTTAAAGTGGAGACACCCACCAATGAAGTCCTGAGGTGCTTGACAAGGTCACATACTCAGCAAGCTGTTTGTTGTAAATACTGTATATTTCTGCGTCCACACTCAGATGGTGTAGTGGTTGGTATACCGTGTCAACTTGAGAAGTTTAAACTTAACTAAATCAGCTCAGCAATTCCACACCCCAGGGTGTGGAAGCTCCTTCCTAGGGCATGGGGGCCCCACTCTAGAGTGACTCATCACTTAAAGGATCTAAAAGGGATCTGAGGAAGGATGGAGCATTCCATTTTCTCAGAGGAGCTTTGGTCTTTGCAGTCAGCTTAGATGTGATCTCCTGGCTCTAGGGCAGGCTCTTCAGCCTCTGCCTTGGGTCATGGATCTTTCAGCCTTCTGGTATAGGATCATCAGCCTTCCATTGCAGACCCATTAGCCTTCTGGTTTTTTTTTTTGTTTTGTTTTGTTTTTTGTTTGTTTTTTTCAGTATCAGGGATCAAACTCAGGACCTGGTGCTTGCCAGGCAAGCACTTATGCCACCCAGCTATATCCCCAGCCTTGTATTGGCCTTCTGATATGGACTTGCACATCACACTACAGTGAGCTTCGGACCTTGGACTGAATCCTTCAGTCTCCAGTGTGCAGACGCCCTCTGCACGCTTCCTCATCTGACTCTGGCTGACCATCGTAAGCCAGTCTTATAATTCCATATGCATTTGTACATCATGTGCCGTATCTGTTCCTCTAGGAAAGACCCAACTGACCCAGAAGGAGTTGCCCTCTCCTACGCATGGTAATTAGCAGAAGGGCTAGCAGTGACTTCTTAGACTACTTATCTGATGACTTTGCTTTCTTTTTGAACAAAGCATCTTCTGTGGGCTCACAGGAGTCATGTAGGTGGTTGCTGGCACTCAGCGACCATCTCTGGCTCCCAGGTCTTGAGTCTGGTGTGCTCTGCCCGGGAGTCCAGGCCTGCTACCTCGACAGCTGCTGGAGTTGACAGGGTCACGGTGCATGGTGCTTCCCACGTTCTCCTTCTGAGGCAGGAGAAGCTGAGGGCTGAGATTTTACCAGTACTAAATCCTAGGGTGGAATGTAGAGTTTCATTTCTTTGGGTTGAGCTTCCTTTTCCTGCTGAAGATCTTGCTGGTATTTAGCCTGTGAGGGGACATCCTTCAGTCAGTCGTCTGTTTCTCTAATGAAGCAAAAGTCCTGGGTGAGGAAAGGGCATCCATGAAGCACTTCAAATGGACTGAGGGCTAGAATCTGAAGAGCACTGCTTATTTTGATAAGAGCTAAGGGTAGTAAGTAAGGCCACTGTAGATGGGTTCATGGAGCCACGCAGTGAAGCTGCCTCTTAGGGTCTCATTCCTTTTCTCTACCTTTTCTGATGACTGTGGTCTCCATGCACGGTGAAGTTGATAGCAAATTCCCAGTGCCCGAGAGACACTGTGTGTGACTGTTACTTTAAAAGAAGGCTTGATGGGGGGCCAGCAAGATAGCTCAGCAGACAAAAACACCTGCTTAGACAGACACAGGGAACAGGTTTTGATCCCTAGCATTTGATCCCCTGCCACCAGGTGACCGAGACCATATGCATGTAATGCCATTGCTTGGGAGGCTCAAAACAGAAGGATCTCTAGGAGTCCAGTCTGTGTAGTGGGACCCTGTAGACCTGGCACTAAATATATATAAAAAAATAAATAAATAAAAAGAAAGCCCATTAATATTCTGCAGCCTTTTGTGAGGTCCAAATCTGGGGATGATTTCTGAAATTCAGCCTTTTACCACTTCTTGTGCCTTGTACAATGGAAGGCTTCAACCCAGTTTTAGAAGTATCTACCCAGACCAACAGGTTTTAGAGCCCCTTACACTTTGGCATACGAGTGAAATCAAGTTGCCGGGATTCTCAGGGTCATTGCCATGTCTCTATATAACCAGAGAGGCTATGATCTCATCAAAAGGTTGTTCTTTTGGCAGCACTTACACATCTCAGCTCTCTGTTGTATTCTCTGAGAATGTCCCTTATGCCTAAGGATATCAGAGCCCATCTGTTGGGTCTTGTCTCTTTCTGTGTTAAAGTTTTGGTGTAGAGCCTTAAGAGTTTTCCATTGACTGGCACTGGGAAGGAACAAATTGCCATCCTCTGACCATAGCCATCCTTACAGGAGGGACTGACACCCATGGGAGATGGCCCACTTTATTTCTGACTGAGAATATTTGGGCAGAGTATGATCTAAGAAATCTTCCCAGATGATAAAATCGCCACTTCGCAGAGTCAGACAGATGATAACATTTCGTCTGCCTCCTTGTGATACTTTAAAGAAGACCCATTGGCTGTCAGGTTGCTTTCTTTCCATGTGGTTGGGTGGACATGCGGGACTAGGAAGGCAGCCTCCAAATCAGGATAAACAGTGACTTTTCGTCCTTTACTGAGCTTTAAGTCCACGGTCAGAGGTAGGAGTTCTAGTTGAGACCAGTGTTAGGGCAAGGGAGGAACTTGCAGTTGTAAACCTTGAGGAAGAACAGCTCAAGTTGGCTGAGAGGCCTGGTCGTGAGGATTTTCAAAGGCAAAAAGCAACTGGGAATCTGTAAGGGAATACGAAGGTGGCATCTTTTAAATCTAACACTGAAGACCAATTGGCACCTGCTAGGATCTGAGAAAGTAGACTACACAGGTTAATGACCAATGGGCAGATGGGCATTATTGCCTCATTTATCAACCTAAAGTCCTGTGCCACCTTCCACTTCCCCATGGTTTTTAAACTCCCAAGATATGAGTGTTTCAAGGGCTGTTAAAACGTGTAAGTAAACCTTGTGCCCTTCAGTTGTCCATTATAGACAATAGTCCTTCTCTAACTTCGGGACTTAGAAGATGTTATAACTAGTGAGGAAAAATAGGAGGATCTTAAAGATGTATTTGCACCAGGGCAGCTCTTATTGTTTTTCCCATTCTACCTCTAGTTTTCCATGTTTCAGGATTTATTTTGTCTCCATGAGAGGGACGCAGCTCACCTGACCCAGGTGCATATGGATTGTGGTATTTAAGCAAGATAAGATGGGTTTCGCTCTCAAGGAGGGGAACTGGACTTCCAGACATAATTAAAAATGAATGGGAGAACAGAAATCTGTCACACGGTTCAGGCCCACGGGGTGTGAGAAATAGCAAGCTACCTTTCCTCCAGCGACTCTGCTCAGGGGGTAGCTTGACTTCCAGGGGTCACCTTGGGGTCGGGGCATCACTCAGGGGGCCTCTTGTTGTAACAGCTTGTGTTACAGTTCCTCCTGAGGGGGCCTGGCTCTCCACAGTGGCGGTAGGTGAGGTTAGTGGCCAGGCTCTTCCGGGAGCACCGAGAATCAGGCTCAGGGTTTACTCATGTTAACGTCACAAGGCCGCCCCTTTCTATTACTCTCTTTGTTTCCTTCCCTTGGCTTTCTCTTGGTCTTATTATAAAACACCGAGGAGGAGGCCATTCTCACTAAAGTGTCAAGTGAGCTCTCTGTCTGGAGCAAAAACCTTCTTTCGTAGCTTTGCCCCAATGTCTATGACTGACTGGGTAATAGATTTGTCTTTAACAATTATCTGCCATTCTATCTGATCAGGAACCAGGGATGTGTGTTTTATCAATGTCTGTTGTACATGATCTAAGAAGGCAGAAGCATTCTCATCTTTCTCCTGATGAACAGTCGACAATTTAAAATAATCAAAGGGCTTAGTTCTCCTCCTTGTTAGACTTTCAAGAATGCAGTCCACAGAAGCCTCCTATTCCACCCTCCTGCCTGGTCACTAGGCCAGCAGGGACCTTGTGTAGGCACCATGTGGGATTCGGTGGGAACTGTCTGGACCCCTGGCTGCCTGTCCTCTGGCCTTCTAAAATTAACACTATGGCATTCATATCCACATGTGATAGCAGCTTGAATGCTGCTTGTCTCCATTATAAATCAATATTTGATATAAAAGTAGCATTACATCTTCCCAGTCTAGCACATGTGTCTGGGTAAGTCCCCCAAAGACCTCAGTGTGCTTCTCAGGGTTGTCTGAAAACTTCTCCAGATCATATTTGATCTGCTTGAGGCCACTGAGAGAAAATGACCCATGGACATGGGTAGCTCCATCCTCTCTGTTTAAGTCCTGTCAAGGACGTGGCCCTTGAAGACCTTGGGCATCTTCAGGTGGGGGTGGATGGAGCCCAGTGGGGTTGTGGCTGTGCTTCTTCTAGAAGCGTCTCCCTAGAGTCCATAGGAAAAGCAAGGGAAACCTCAGGCTCAGCAATGGTGGGTGAGGGCTTGATGAAGGTTGCCTTGGCAACTTCCTGCTTGGGGTCCAGAGGACAAGGGAGGGAAGTAGAGCCTGAGGCCCAGTGAGGGGAGACACATCCAACTGTGCTCTGAGGGCCAAGAAGTTCGCTTTTCCTATGGCTTACATTTACATTCTGAGCACGAGTAAAGATGCTCTCTCAATGCAAAGACAAGCCAAACGTAAAGGAATTCTGGCCATTTTCCCTCTCACTTCAAATACAGTTCCAGTTGTGGAAGTGCGTCATAACCACTGCTCCATTTTGCATCTGGGGACTGGGCAGACCACGTGCAGGTACAGGAAAATAGGAAAGAGCTTTTTCCTCAAAGTGTGAGCACTGAAAAATTTCCAGTGCTTAGTACATTCCAAAAGAATAAGAACATTAACTATTAAGCTCCCTACTGGAGCACAAGACAAAAGTCTGCAGGCACTCCCCGACTCCCCAGGTGATTGCTAGATCTGCTCAAGGCGTTTCCTGAGGTGACCTGCTCGGGCACCAGCAGCCGCTCGCTGAAGAGCAACCAGATGGTGGGCTGAGTCGGGCTAGCCGCTCTCACCAACATGTGTCTCTGCTTTCTCTAAAAACTCACACTCCTACCTCCAGCATATGCTTTGAAAAGCACAAGGTGCCATTGCTTCCAGCTGCAACATCCATGTTTACAGAAGGAAACGCTGGACAAAGGAGGCCAATAATCAAGAGACCTGAATGAACACCTGCTTTTTACTTTTTGAAAGACAGCGAGGTAGAACAATGGGTAAGCTGAAGCTACTAGAGCATTTTCCAGCCAGTATGAGCTCACCTGCAGAGAGATAGAGGCACACACTGGCTCACAGAAGCCTCCCCCCTGCCCCAGGCCCTTGGGTGAAGACAGCCCCAAGACACTGGCACTATCTACCGAGTCACCAGCACGGTCTTCCTTAGCAGCACAGTAAGGCTCAGTTCCAGCCAATGTCCATTCTAAAATCTTTACGTCTCTCAACTGCAACAAGCTTATGACGATAACAGGTAAAAACCCACGCTTGTCACCCAGCAACTGCTGCTCCACCTCGGTACTTTCCTGTCTTTGGTGTCAGCTGCCACTCATTTTTCATGAGCTCAGCTTACAAGTTCTTAGTTGTTGGATGAAAAGCACACACTCAGGGCACCCGGTCTTCCTCCCTGTCTGGTCTGTAGCAGAATCCTTAGCCTCGACCAAAGGAAAGTAAGAAGTGACAGAGGAGGACAGGGAATGAGGGCAGCAAAGCAGGCGCATTGCTCTCATCCTCACAGTGAGTTGCTGGGCCAGCTTCTGCCTCAATCATCAGCCTCTTTCTGGAAAGGTGAGGCTGGGGAGTCCCAGGGGCTGCGATGTCTCCTCCCAGGAGAAGATCAGGCCTGAGAGGAAGCTGACACAGAAAGGCTCGACATTCCCCTCCAGGATGTAGAGGGGCCACGGGGCCACGCTGTCTCAGCAACCCTTGTCCTCCACATCTTATGAGTGATTGCTGGCCAAATGCTTCTCACGGGCAGTTAGAGTCCCAAAACTGACACTTACGAGCCAGGCATATTTCTTAAATGGAAAGTAGACTTCATAAAAAGACTCAGTTGTCAATATTTCACAAATTGACATAATCAAAGTCCACCAGGGCATTCTCTCACATTATTTTTTCCTAGAGCTGTTGTCTGATAAGTCAGACAGGTCAAGTAAGGAGCGGCGATGCCTTCAGCAACCACCAAGTCCTGATGCAGCGTACACGAACTAGGAACGGCTGATCTTGCCTGTGAAAGCAAAGTGTCTCATCTAAGAAACACTGCAATCTTTCCATGGTCTCAGTTTGAATCCTCATCATTTTAACAGCAGAAAGCATGAAAAGACCAGGGCGAAGCAGCTGCCCAACAAGACTGCAACTTTCCAGCCCACAGCACAAGGGCAGGCTCCTACCTGCATCCAGTTATCTCAGGGGGGCCTCAGATTTCAAGGAGATTAGTGCAGCCCCGAACTGCTGGATGCCACGTATGTTCAAGCTCCTCAAAGCTGAAGGATGTGGTGTAAGGAAGAACTGAGGTCAAGACTCGGAAGTATCTGTTGTGAAAGAGAGACATTGCTCCTGGGAGTTAGGGGAGGACCCAAAACATGGCCTGTCACCGACTCCACTTGCCAGAGCAAGCTTTCTAGGCATAATCACCAGATGGGGCAGAATCACCAAGGTGGGATGAAACTGGGATCAGCCAACAAGGTCACAAGCTGAGCCACATCTGGGCCACGCAGCAGGTAATACTGATGCAATGGGGAAGCAGGCTGCGTGGCAGGTGTGCATGGGAAGAACAGGGACATTCTCTGCAAGCGATGAGCAAGGGGTTCCTGGCCATCCACCAGGGCAATCTGTGTCTCTCCAGGCTTCGTGGGACCATGTGAGCATATCCCCAATCCACGATCTATTGCCAGAGAGGTCTGCAGGCTGGTCACCCCTTTCCCAACATTTTTTTATTTTATTTTTTGGTACTGGGTATCGAACTAAGAACCTTGCACTTGCCAGGCAGGCTCTTACACCACTGCACTATCTCCCTGGCCCACCCCTTCCCCATCTTGAGGCCTGGCCTTCCACAGCTGCTCCTCTAGCTATAGCTGTGATGTGTTCTCATCTTCTGCACCACTCATCTTGAGTGCCTAGCCCAGCCTGACTGCAATGTTTTTTACCTGAGTTAGCTCTCTTTAATCATAAGGACTCAGAAAAGAAAACAAAGAAGGACATGGAGCTAGAAATGTCCAGCTCTCTGGAAGCCCCACACACGAAGCACCCAGGAATGTCTGGGGCACACCTCAGTTCTTCTTTTATATGAATGGGAGGCAAATTTCCCATGATGATATCTTCCAGGATCCCAGCCAATTTCAGCTAAGACAGGGTAGAGAAATGAAGATGTTACTGAGGGTGACGGGGTCCCAGAACTGCTTCTAGATTCTGAGCTCAATGAACAACATCTTGGATGTGGCATGCTGTGGTAAAGAAAGATAAAAAAGTATAATTTAGGTGACACCATGCTTGGGGTTAGTGGGCTCACATCAGCAAAAAGAGCAACAGCAGGACGGATGAAGGCATTGGATGGAAGGATTTAGGGTGTTGTGCAGCGTCCAGGTGCCTCCCTTTGAGTCTTTCCTTCAGCGATTGACAGTGTGATGGATGGTGCTGAATGGAAGGAGTGGTGGGAGCTGCGCAACCTTTCCCATAATCCCTTCTGCCGGAAGTGGACGTGCGGGACGCAGCCCATGCGCAGTGCTCTCCCTGAGCTCCCGGATAGTTCACGGGGGTGGCACACAGGCGTCCTGGTGTGGGATTTCGTAACAGTCTAAGATGTATCAGAGGTCTTGGCTTTTCTTATTTCTGCCTCGACGCAGTAGGCCTTACGGTAAAGGTAGCGGGTGTCCCTGGGGTGTTGCCCAGGTTCAAGAGTGCAGGGAGGAGGTCCCACAGCCCTGATTGCACTCCCTATATTGCTAGAAAGATGACAGAAGTCATACTTTTAAAATCATACTTTTAAGAAAAACACTGCAACTTCAGGATACAAAATTACCTGAGGTCACCATTGTTTTTCCCTGTCTGGACTATTCACTTGGAAATTCCAAGTCTTCTAAAATAGAATAGTCTGGGCCCCTGTCACTTGAGGTCGTTGACTGTCACGAGTGAAATGAACCTTTCTCTGGTGAAAAAGGCCTCTCACCTGTGCAGGGGCTATTACTTTTCCCCCAGTGAATGGAACATTGCCTCCATCTGTAAATTGAGCCATTGCTTTTTATAGATTCAGAATCACCAGGTCTCCACCGCGGAGCCACCCAGATGCACCTGCTGGGATGACCGCATCTCTCACCCTGTGAGTCACCGCACTCTCTTCCAGGTCTGCAGACCTTTCTGCCAGTCAATCCTCGAACTGAAATATCCTGGAATGTGTCCTCTGCCCTGAGGGCCAGTGAGCCCATCCTGTCAGTGGGTGATGAGCTCAGGTCCCATCTTCTTTGTATGAAACTCCCAGGTCCCCGTCTAGTGACAGCAGCCATTACTGCTACTGTTCTAACTCAAGAAAGCCCTTGTATGCTTCCATTATTTCTATGCTATTAACAATGTATCATTCCCACAAGCCGGGTGTGGTGGCACACCTCTGTAATCCCAGCACTTGGGAGGCTGAGGCAAGAGGATCACTGGGAGTTTGAGACCAGCCTGGGCTACACAAGGGAGTTTAAGACTTGCCTGAACTAGAGCAAAATTCTGTCTCAAAAAGAAAACAAAAACAAAAACAAAAAAGACAATATATTGTTCCCACCTATGTCCCATATAGTGACAGCTGTCTTTCACATCAGCCACAGCAACCCAAGGTTGTTCTATTTAGGGAGTTTGAGCTTTGTGGCTGGGGCTGCTCAGCATGCCTTGTCCTTTACTTGTGATTTGGGTTTTCCACTGAGGAATCTCCCCTCATCCACTTTATTATTCTGCGTGCGTCCAGTGGACTGATGTCCAGCTGCAGAATAGGGGAAGTGTGTCATGGACCTGGGCAGCCAGCACTCAGTGCCGTGGTGGCCATGACCACAGACCTGCTGGGGGGCAGTGACCCAGATGCATTTTTGGCCTTCTCAGTCGTATTAGATTTGAGATGAAGGAGGAAGACGTGTGTTGTCTTCCAACTGAGAGGCCAGAGGGAGGAATGAAGCTGTTGTCTACACCTGCCACTCCTCTCACATGGCACTATCCCTGGATGGGGCCCCAGGCAGACCCCAAAGAGGAGTGGGCTCTTGACTGGTCATAGCAAGGCCCTTCAGGACACACCAGTGACAGGTATAGAATGCTTTATTAGCAAGGTTTAGAGAAGTACACGCTCAGAAAACGCAGCACATGTGGGGAAAGGTAGGTTTTTTGTGCTAAAGGAAGTTAAATGATCCTATTTTATAAGAATCCTACTTTGGTCAAATGTACACATCCTTGTGTCACCATGCCTTGGAAATGTGAAACAAAGGGTCCCCTGCCCGGCTGCCATAAGACTTTGTAAGGAGCGGCTTTCCAGGTCACAAGATTCACCTTGCCCAGCCATTGTGACCACCCTGAACCAGCCAGTCGGGTTGGGCTGTGAGGCCGCACTCTCACCAGTGCAGCAAGTCGCAGGCACCACTGCCCACATCTGGGGAGCAAGCTGGAGCAGTAGCTGAGGTGTCCACTGCCCCTGAAGGTCACCAGCTCCAAGGTCCTGATCCCCTGCCTTTCAGACTTTGAAGCCGTGGATGGGAGCTGCTCAGCAGAGGTTCCCTTGCCGGTGCAGTTGGTGGGCAGGCCTGGCGCAGCAAAAATATGTGAGAGAGAGACCGTGTCCATCGTAGGGCTTTTATAAATGGAGATGTGTACAAGAAGGAATGATGGAAAGATGGTGGGAAGGTGTTGGAGGAGAACATTCTGGACAATTAGGAGCTTTTGGTTTGTTTGTTTGTTTTTTGTCTTTTTGAGACAGGATCTCACTATGCAATTCAGGCTGGCCTTGAGCACACTTTTGTAGCCCAAGCTGGTCTCGA
>PVKN010004155.1:0-34441 GCA_004027915.1 Capromys pilorides
GAGATGAAGGAGACTGATACAGGGTGGGGTATTTGGGGCCTCTTGCTTCCACTTACATGAGAATGAAAATTACTTCTTTCTGGTATATTTTACTTGGCTAAAGGGTTCCATAGTATATTAAAACACCTGAAAAGCTACTGACCTAGCCAATCTTAGATGAGAAAACAGAACCAGACAGCTGCAGGGCCTGGTCCAAGACAGAGGAAGCAAACTGAAGTCCCCCTTCAGCTACACTAAATTGGTTAGCTGAGAACTCAGAAAGCAATAATCATGCCCTTAACTTAAGGTCCCAGGACAAAGATTCCCTGTCGGCTCCTCACTGTGCCTAAGGTACAACCAGTCCCCAGCTATCCTGCTAGGCCAGCATAGTGGCCTGGCCCAAGGATGAGGAAACTGTTTGCTCCTGGACCCCCTTAGTGGGTGGGCCTCAGAGCACATGGTGCAGTCTAGACCAAGAGCTTCCCGGGTTCAGCTCTTGCCTGCCTCCTTCTGTCTGCAGTGTTTCTACCAAGAAAAGCATCTACTCAACAATTCTTTGAACTTATTCGTGTTGCAACATCTGCTTATGCCTCCCCACATTTCAGTCTCCTTTTAGACACTAAGACTAAGGCTAAAATAAAATCAGAAAACAACACCATCAAAACCACCTTAACAGCAGGGCTGTGTATCTATGCCAGGGTAAGATAATAAGTGAGGCAGGTTTGGAATGCTCACTGTTACCCAAGAATTATGGCCCAGAAGCAGGAAATCATTAAAGCTGGCCGGTTTCACTTGTGTAACAGCATATAACATTATTCCAGCTACTGCATTGCCTGCTGATTCAGGAAGTTTAGGGAAGAAAAAAACCCAGCAAAGCCCTTAGTAAATCTGTCTTTTTGTATTCTAGTCATAAAAAGTGTCCCCCTCACTTATGCACACAGAGTCTACCGTCACCTCCACTATGTTTATCAGAACAGACAAAGTGTCTTTGTGGAAGCCAGAGCATTTCTCTTCTTTGACAGCAAACACTGATTAAATCTTTTGGAGGGAAGTTAGGCAAACCAGAACCCACCTTCTTGCCAGCTTCAGACAAACAGACTCTCCAGTTCTGGTTTTTTCTTTCCCCTTCTCGTCGTGAGGAACAATAAATAAAAATGAAAGAATGTTGTAGGAAGTTCCCACTGAACATGCTGCTGTTTGTGTTTTAACTTTGGCTGAAAGATTTTATACTGTATTTTATGCTTCATCTGATGAAAAGAACACCTAAACAGTGCTTCATACTGTTAATTTAGAAAAACTAAAGAGAATGTAGACAACATACAAGCCAATAGTACCAGGTGAGCTACTCCCTAGAAGAATAGTAGATTGTCCTTCTGAAATAGAAGATGCTGAGAGCTGTAGCTTTGCTTGTACCGACATTAGCAGCCAGAGATTTTAAGTTATGAATTAGCAGCTCTCTGTGAAATGAGGAATTCCTAGGTAACCAGCATGCTTGGTTTAAAAAATACCAAATTCAAATGACCTTCTAGATATTCAGCTACACTGCTAGGAGGAATATATCCCAGTTAGAAATCTGGGGAAAAAATTACATCAGTGGCACAAGTGCTGATCTGAGCAAGAGAGCTTGTCTTTTTAATAACCCCTATTAGGAATATAAAATCTCTCTAATAAATCACACAGCTTTCTATACGTTGTGAGTAATTCACCAGTGTGAAAGATTCAGATTTTGCAATAGTTACTGGCACTGCCAGATAGCTGCTGAGGGTTACTGAAATGAATAGGACTTGGTTTGAGAGGGAAAATATTTTGTGTTGCCTGTAAAGTTGGACTGTGTAGCTGCAGAGTTTTCTAATGTCTGTTATGGAGTATGAAGCTGCAGCCCTCAAGCCTGGTAGCCCTTTTCGAATCTTCCCGAATGGCTGGCACTGGGTGCTGCTATGGGAGGACATGCCTCCCAGCATGCACTTGTCTCCTGCCCACACAGTCAGAGATTGACATCACATGTACAGCAGAACTTTCCTTGCTCCAACACTTGAGAAGCTACTAATTAGCTAGTGAGGAAACAATATGAAACCTCCTGACCACTATAGCAGTCAGACAAGGACAAAACTGATACATATTCTTTTATTCTGAGGGGCTGCTTTTCATATTATTGAGGAACTCAGAAAGTATGCTTTTACCAACTGATGTGGCCTTTGATGAGTTTATCTACAAGACCTAGTACTGACTGGAGGGAGCATAGGAATGTATCATGATTGGGAAAGGAAGAATATATACTACTCAACAGGATTCCAGGAGCTCATAAAGCAATCATTGGGCTTAGAAGAACACATCGACAATGTATTAGTGTGGGATGAAAGGCATTGAAAGCATTTCTTAAATTTAACAGAAAATAAGATTTTCAAAGCAAGGTGAGTTAGCTAACAGTGTCTGCAATTGCTGGAGAAGCTCTTTAATGTGGCCATCATGTTTTGTGAAAGGGGTTACACTGCAGAACCTGGGCCACTTGTTTTGTGTCTCAGAACTAAAAAGACAGACACACAGGTAGATAGACATTCAATTTCATGGAGGGAGAGGGAAGGCAGAAAATTGGCTTTCCGTTAATTTTATGCTGCCCTAGAAATCATAGTTGGGGGGCAAGGTGTTGTCTTTATAATACCTTAGATTTTCAAAAGACAAAAATAAAAATTAAAGCTTTAATGTTATTGGACAGCAGTAGAGGAAAGAACAATGAACCATTGTATGTTGCTAATAAAAGATTGTGCAGATGCATAATTGCTTCTCAGCCTTAGTATTAAATCTTTCGCCTAATGGAAGACAAGAAGTTTTCTTAAGGATCTTGGCTTTAATTGGAATACCTTGTCCAGGTCCTGAATTCAGGATCTGATTACACTTAGGTACTATTAGTAACTGCTTAGCCTCAGAAAATGCTCCACCTCTTAGAGTCTTGGTTTCCTCATCACTAGATCAGGGTAGCGATAGTTAAATTGCAGAGATATGGTCAGATGTAAAGGAAAAGAAACAAAGAGAATCCTGTAAATTAATGATAAAGAGTCTTTCACAGTGTGTATCATACAGTGTTTGATAAACATTAGCTCTCTTTTGGCTTTTCACTTTCAAGTATAGAAAAGAAAAACTGGCAGCAGGGAGACGGTGCCAGGTTGTGTAAGAAGATGATGCAGTCTAAGGTTTCTTGTTTCTCTGGTGGCAGATTTAGCTGAGCCCCCACTGGGGCTATGGAAGGCTCTGTGATCACCCGTGGGAGCTTCTCTTTCAGGGAATGCATGATGAAGGGCATGGCAGGCTTGAGATTGTCTCACAGGACATGAGCCATCCCTTTCCATCTCTAGCAGAACCCATGGCAAAGGATCCTGCTGCTGACTCCCAAAACGTCTCTGTCCTCTAAGCCAAAAAGCAGTGCATGAGCTGTTTCATCACCACTAGTAATTTACACCCATTTTCTTTACAACAAGTCAACATTCCTGGCTCCAGAAAAACAAAGTGAATGGGGAATAAGAGACAGGAAAAATGGTCAGGTGGAAGAAGAGCTAGGGCAACCAAATAAAATAAACATCTCTCTTTACTGCTAGACAGTAAAAAAAAAAAAAACCTAGTCAGCTTCATGAGTTAATACACTGGCTATATGTTTGATAGAAATAGAGGCCCAACAACGAAAAAGTAAAAGCATTTCCCCATGTAGTTGGAAATGCATTGGAAGAAAATAGCAATGGCACCTTCCAGCTCTATTCTCCATGTGACACTGATCAAATTTACTCAGGTCACATGCTTCAGGGGACAGTTCTCTAAATACCAATGCTGCCAGTTCCACCTACAATCTAAAACAGCAAGCTGTACATTTAGCTCTTCAGCTCTCCAAGTGTAATAACTGAAATTTTTCATGCTGTGTAAAATACAAACACAGCTAAATTGATCTGAAATCTTCACAAATAATTCAACTAAGAATAAAGGCAGGCAAGATATTTCAAAGTAAGGATGGTTAGGCGATTTGGAGCACTGAGTGTGCATGTGTTCAGAGGAAGAGATCTTTTAAGTAGAGTTATTGATGATTTAAAGCATAAGTGCTATCCTAATTTTTAAAGTTTTTCAGGCATGCATTCTTCATGGCTGCATGTGAGTTCTTTGAGAGTCACTGTCCTACTACTTTTTATGAAGTCCATGGGGTGGCTGTCACACGAGGATGTAGATGGCCACCAGACAGATCCTGTGAACTGCCGATCGATCTCTGTGTAACCTGAATATTTTACCAAATTAAAAGATCAGAGATAGTTTGGAAGTTTGCAGCCATATATTTGAGATGAAGGCAAGAAAGTTAATAGGTAATGTGACTAAGTACAAACCAAAGGTCTGGGAGTATGGGGCTGTGCCAGTAAGCATGCCAGGGCTAGGTCCAGGCAGCAGACCAATGGAGGTTTTGTTTCTTCTTTGAATGCCCCTCACCCTTATTTTTTTTTTTCCAGTACCAGGGATTGAACTTTTGACCTTGCACTTGCCAGGCAGCACTTATGCTGCTGAGCTATCTCCCTAGCCCTCCTTCTACCTTTTCTAAAACAAATGGTGAATTCCTTATTTTGTAAGACCCAGATCCAATATTACTTCTCCTGTTTTGAACTCACTAGGCAGTTGTCTGGACAGATATCTTCTGAGTGTTACATATACAACATTATATTTGCAAAACTCAGTTTTTATTATATAAGCAGCACAAACACATATTTGTGTATATTATCAAAATCATTATAATCATATAACTAGTACTTTCTCTTAGCTATGAACTTTCCGAAGGCAAGAATCACGCTTTCTGTGTTGAGTACTATTGCAGACACTCAAGTTTCAGGAATTAACATCTTTTAGAATGAATAAATGAAGGCAAAAAATTAGAAGCTGTTGGTTTAAGAACAAGTAGAAAGGAAAGATTTGTTAAGTTTAAGATGGGATAACTACAGTAACAAATTATCTTTCCATTATAACATGGATCCAAGCTATTAAATCAGCGGAATTCCATACATGACCTGAATTTCAGTAAAGCAATACACAACATTTTCATCCTTCGGAAATGATGGCAAATTACGAACTGCCAAATAATGTTTCTGATAGACAAGGCTCAACATTAACTGTTCTAACAGTATGCTGTAGAGCTCTATTTATGTTTATTCTGTTTAATATTTGTATCAGCTATTTGAATAAGGCTATAAGAAGACTTAGTATCAAATCCAATGATGGCATGAAGCCAGGAAAGCCAGTCACTATGCTTCACAGTAAAAAGTAAGGTATAAGATAAATGATACCTGGCAAGTGCAAGGTCCTGAGTTCAATCCCTGGTACTGGGGGGAAAGAAAAGATAAATGATAGACTAAAGCATCAAGCTGAAGCCAGTATCAAGTAAAATCTAAAATTAAACATTTTTTATCAAATAATAAACACACAGGCACAGAATGACCAAGACATTGTAAAACAGTTTCTATGAATCTTTGAAATAATTTTATTTTTTATCTTTATTTACTTTAATGTATTTAGTACAGGGTCCACAGGGTCTCACTACATAGATCGGACTCAGTAACTCTCTATTTTCAGCCTGCCGAGCATTGGGATTGTAACCACGAGCCACCACGTCCAGTCTCAGTCAACGGCTCAGAGTGCCCCAGGGGCAGGCTGGCAGGGCAGGCTTGGGATCCAACTCCTGGCCCCTGTATCTGCCTAAGCAGGTGCTTTAATCCACTGAGCTATCTGGCCAGCCCTTTGAAATAATTTTAAGACATCATTTTTCATGTAGTAATGGCATTGCTGCTTAAAGAAATTAATTTGCAGATGGATCCAGCAAAATTCTTCTGTACATGTATATTATTCAAGATTCTCTAGAGAAATAATTGATAGGTAGGAGGGAAAAAGAGAGACAGAGAGAGATCTGATATAAAGAAATCCATCACAAGACATGGCTCATGCAGGTGAGGGGTCTGAGGAGTGCCATGATCTGCCATCTACAAACTTAGGACACTAGAAACCAGGTGTATAACTAAAAGACTTTAGAGTGAATGAGACAGTATTATAAACCCTAACTTGGGTCTGAATGCCTGAGAACCCAAGGCACAGAGGGCAGAAGATGCTTACCTACCAAAGAGTAGAAAGGCAAACCCGACTTTCCTCTCCCTTCTCGTTCTACTCTGACCCAGTGTGGACTGGATGATATGCACTTTGGGATGGGCCAGCCACCGATTCACAAGTGCACCCCTAGCTGACGCTTTCCCAGCCACCTGGCAATCCCAGATCATCACTCTGAGATGACTCTGATCGCCTTTGGAATGCCCATCCATATCTGATTAGGAAGAACCAGATGTCCAGGTCATGTCACTGAAATTGACACCATCACATGCTGTATCAATTCAGCCTTAAAACTGCCTACTGAAGAGAACTCTGCCCTTACAAATCCACAAATGGGATAGCTTTTGCAGCTCATGATGACCGAACTGAAGAAGGAGCTTGCCAGTGACACTTTCATGGAAAGAAGGCACATGGAAAAGAGGGCAGAAATGAATGAAATGCACAAAGGATAAAAGCAGTGCAGTTGGGAGCCATAAGACAGGGAGCTTGTGCTGAAAGCACACAAGTCAGAGTGGAAGGAGCAATTCTGAGGGCATGGTCTCTCACACAGATCACTGTCTTTTGTTGAGATCTCCAATGAAGAAAAACAGAACAGGGCCAGGGATACAGCTTGGCAGCACAGGCCTGCCTGGCAAGTTCAAGGTTGTGATTCCTGGTGCACACCACCCCAAAAGAAAGGAAGAAAGAAAGGGAGGAGTGGAGGGTGGGAAGGAGGGAGGAAGGAAGAAAGGCAAAGAAAAAATCACAGGGCATATTTCAGTAGCATTTTCTTCTTCAACCAATTATTTCTTCAACACCAATAGCTTCAAAAATAAGAAAATATTTTTTTTATATCTCTAAGTAGTGAAGAATAGCATGGGAAAAAAAAAAAAAAAACACTTTTCTTATCCAAAACCTTTTCCTGTCATCTATATATCACTGCGAACATGTGGCCTTTCTTGCTCTCTTTTCCCCTACCTCCCAGCCCACCCTTCCCATCTTTATACACACAGAACAATAGAAGCAAAACTAGGAGGGGGATATAGAGCCAAAAAGAGAAGGAGAAAAAAACCAACCAGGTTTTAAAAAAAAATCCCCACACAAGGAATGAGACAAGCAGAATGCTTATCTGTAAGTTATAAAAACTGAAAGGTAAGGGAAATTTTATAGACCCAGAAAGTGATGAAATGAAGAGAAAGACATCAAGTCTGCCCAAAAGGTGATAAAATATTTTATTTGTTTTTTGGTTGTGAAAAGGAAAATAAATCATTAAAATGACTGTCAGCATGCCTCAAGGATACGTGCATCCAATAGCGCTTGCCCGTAAATGTTGTGGAGAGTAATAAAAGCGTTGGTTTTGTTTCCTTAGCATTTGTCTGGGCTGAGCCTTCCTATTTCAACACAGGAGTCATGGTCCACAGTAAAAGTCACCCTGCTCCAGGGCACACGTCTCTGCCTCCCATGCACGAATCCCAGGGCCACTGCCTGACCAGAGCCAGGTCTGCACCCCACTGCGACCTACAGGATGTGCTGCCCACACTGATGGGGCTCCACGTGCGTTATTTCCACAGCTACTAACTATTTCACACATGCCTGCTTAATACAATGCTTTTCCTTAGTCCTAGGAACTAAAGAAGAGGAAAACAAGATTCCTGCCCCAAGAAGCTGAGGCTACAGTCAAAAGGGCCCTGGATTAAGTCTGATGTTTTTTAGTGATGTATTTCAAGTGCCTGGAGATAGAGACGGGTGACAGAGTAGTTATTATAATAGTGAAAGTTGATTTTATTTAAACCCAGGAAGGATTAGCTAAGAATTTGCAGAAGAGGTAGGATTTTCTACTCCCCACACACTTGATCCATCATTCTGCTTTGAATATCTCCTTTTTATTTTCTACATCAAGCTATCCTGCAAACACAGCATGATTCCAGTCTGTCTCAAAATACAGCTCCCCATCTATAATAAATATGGATATCAAGAATCCCCAAATTAACTGGTCTGAAATGAACTGAACACACATGCCTATCAATATTGATCTTGTAACTCTTCAGACATCACAATTAATCTGGGACAATTTAGTATCCTATTTGTCACACAAGTCATATAAAAAAGGAGCTAAGAATAGTACAGAGAACGGGGATATGACAGGAAAGAGATGATATTTATAAAATGGAAGTGACTCCAGCTGCCTCTCAGCAGCACCCAGCTATGATGACACACGTCCAGTGTGAAGGCCTCTCAGTACTGTCACAGGCACAGGCTCTACTAGGATCCCCACTGACTATTCAGTGTCGAACAT
Organism: Capromys pilorides; assembly: GCA_004027915.1. Taxonomy (NCBI): domain Eukaryota; kingdom Metazoa; phylum Chordata; class Mammalia; order Rodentia; family Capromyidae; genus Capromys; species Capromys pilorides. The sequence goes on from PVKN010004155.1 coordinate 8,369, forward strand.
GCAACATACTAAGAAGGCACAAGCCGGATGTGCCCCCAAATCGCCACCCATGTTCATAGCTGTAACCATGCCTTTGAGGCCAAAGGCATGCAGGCTAGAGAGTGTGCTCACTCATGTGACCATTCTACATTGGCCATTAAGACACCCATTTGTGATGACAATCGCAGACATAATTTCTCAAGTGGACATATGGCTGAAGGTGGGGACCCACACAACAGCTCTCTGCAACAGTCCCTGGCTCCATGTCTGAGGCACATTTATGTAGCTCATATTATTAAACAGGAACTTTGGCCCCTAAATGCCTGTTGCCCACAGACTTACTCAGGGAAAATGAATATGTGCTGGTCTAGATGACTCAGGAGATGGTAATGATGGGATGAGTAATGTTCCCTTGAAGTTGCTCGTTAGGATAAGAGCACTTGTTCATTACCTGATGGGGCAGGTTTCCCAGGCTAGCCAAGAACAGAACAAATAAATCAATGTCACTTTCCTTCCTAACATCTTAAAACCCTATACTTAAGCCTGAATTTCAGCTCCCAGTTGAAGAAAAGCTATCCCCAGAACTATCCATTCAGCTTCTGGTGATAACAGCGATGGAGTGAGATAGTGAGAATGGCAGGAAAGATGTTTGTACCTCTCAAGAGATAAATCTTGGTGCAACATAAACTGATTCTCTGGTCACTGTCTCAACCTGACTGACATACAGTCAACAAACAAGCTGACCAAGGGAAATAAAAGCCTTGCTCATACAGTTCAGCTTAAAAACTTGGTAATGTGAACCTTACCCCTTCCAGAGTTGTAACCAAACTCGAGGCTCACTACTTTTTGTGTGGCATTATTCTAATTTCTTACTAGAAATGATTCATAAAATTAGAAAGTGTCCTTTGGGGAGAGAGACGTTAGAATATTGTTTATAAATAAAGTGCTCCTTAAAAATACAGAAAATGCACTGATTCAGCAGATAGCAAGGAACTGTCTATGCCAGTGGTGGTGGACCTATGGCATCAGTGCCGCAGCGGGTACACCACGTCTCCCTGTTGGCACCTGAGCCAAGTTGCCTCAGCAGCCGAGCATCATATAACAGTTGTTCTTTCTAAACTAAAACCTCAGTATTCAGGTTTAATGGCAGTGTTGGCACTTGGTGATAAATAAGTGGGTTTTGGGTTGCAGTTTGGGCACTCAGTCTCTGAAAGGTTCAGCATCACCAATCTACATAATTTCCTCACGTTAGAGTCAGATAATACCTAAACCAATTCATACCATGTGTGATTTTGGCAATAATCTGTCTGGGTATATTGCTAAAACTCCAAAGCAAACTTAAGTATGAAAAAAAAAAAAAGGCTCAACTATACAGCTGATCAAAGCATACCTGAAATTTACTGCAAAAGAGCAGTGAGGCCTGGGGGATTTTTGCTGGAGGTCACCTTACCATCCAAATCCATTCATCCTTCATTTGTCTGTGCAGCTACACAGGGCAGCTGCACAGATCTCTCCCAGAATAACAATCATCACCACTTTTATCCTAACAGGGAACCACAGAAGAGGCAATGCTCATAACAAGAGAAAACTCAGTGTTCAGAGGTTAGATGTGGAGAGCAGTCACAATGCAAACAGCAAATCATGCATGGGCTTGTCATGCTTAGACACAGAAGGAGTTTTCATCTCTAGTCAAGAAATACTTTTGAAGGGTAGAATTCCAAGAGCAGCTTAAGGTTAAATTTGGAACACTGAGCTTTGGTTGGCTTGCTGATAACAGCTGCTAATGAAGAGCCACCAAAGATAAGAAAGTGGCTGAAGTGGGGGGTCGGTGGGGTAGACCCTGGTGGGCAGAAGCTGTATATGTGTACATTTACATTCTACCCACTCCACGCCCTCCCCCAGCTTCATCGACTTTGCCAAGAGCCTGCCTTGAGCAGAACTGCTTTTGTTTTCACTCCCTTTATGTTTATTATTATGTAATCGCCTTCGCTGTAAGAAAAAAAAGGGAAGAGCCTACATAAAATTTCAAGTATTGTCTTCCTACAGTATTGGTCATAAAACCGATGAAAAGAACAATTACACATAGCAATCTTAGGGTGAGTCACACCACAGAGAAATCAAGGAAATAGCACATCTGCAATATCTTCTCTGGAGACCAGGTGAGTAAGCCCTCCCATTCAAGAGACAGACTTTTTCGTGTAATGTGAGGATGCTGTGGTGGACCACAGTGTTCTAAGCCCACCAAATCAAGCCTGCTTGCCTGCTGTCCCAGGAGGCCTAGCGTATCTCACCCACCTGGGCCCACACTCATATCCTTCCCCCAAGGTACCTTCATCATTCATAATGCTGAACAGAAACCTGATTCTCCAGAATGGGCAATGTCAGCACAAGCCAATGCCAACCACATGCTAATCAGCCAAACTTGCAGAAAAGCAAAGCCACAGGCTTTGATGGTCCTGGGTGACCACAGCAGAGGGAGCTAAGGGCACTCAGGTCTATTAGCCAGACACTTCACAGGAAGCAATTAAGTTTATGGTGAGGAAAGAACAGCCTCAAAGGCTCTGAAAAAGACACTTCCTGCCTGTGGTCTGCCCCGAGCCACTCTGTCTAAGGCAGGCAGAGTTACTCAGCTACAACAGTCCACTATAAAGCACTGTTTGGAATGAGAGCAGCCTCACTTCTGTTGGAGAGACCTGCCTGGCAGGTTTCGGTTTCTACACTAGGGCATACAAGGGTCCAGCGGGTTTGAAAAAGCAAAATAGGAAGTGAATACCCATAAGGAACAAACACTTAATGCAGCTGAGAACTGTAAGCTCTTCAAGATCAAACAGAAGAAAAGATTATAAGGGAAATAGTTTTCACCTATATGAAGCAAATATCCCAAGGATTTGGTGCTCAGCTGTCAGGAAAACTGTCCTCCATGGAAGTTCCTGGACAAAAGGCTGGGGGTTGGCAGCAGTGCCCTCCCTAATCCCTGCCCCATCCATATTCTTTCACTTATAGTGAGCTATGCATGGCCAGCTGTCCACCACCCAGTCAGATGCAGCTCGTGTTCTAAAGTAGGAAAATGGTGACATACCCCAATCCCCCAGCAACAAGAGAGTACTCCCTCATGGTAACTGAGTCAACATTAAAAAAAGAGAATGTGACTAGGAGGTCAGTTGTGGAGTCCAGAGAGGAGGGCACAGCGTCAGGGAGAAGAGATTTTAGATAGGTTGAATGACTTTCCTTGAGCCTGACCCTTGTCGTCTCTTCCCCCCACTCTACTGTTAAATACAAAGTAAGATATCTAATCTTGGCCGTTAAACATGTTCTACAACACTCAAAGTGAGGGAAAAAGATCAAGCATTCTCACTGTTAAGATATGGACATTGGGGACACTTCATTTGTGGTAGAAAGGACCACCTCAGAACTGTCAACAAAATTTATCATTTTCCTCAGATAAGCCACCTGTACTAACTGGAGATAGAGCTGAATTTAGTTCTACAAATGTTATATAAGGAGGCCGTCAACCCTGGAGTAGTCTTTAAGCAAAAGCTAAACAAACACAACATTCTTTGCTTTGGGGCTGCATCTTTCTGATTAAAGCTCAAATCAGTAGGGTACCTGAAAGGGTAAAGAGGGCATTATTCAAAATTCTCATTCTAGGGCTAGCCAAATAGCTCAGCAGATTAAAGCACCTGCAAGCAGGTGCAGGAGCCAGAGGTTTGATCCCTGGGCCTGTCCTATTGGCTCCACCCCTGGGGCGCCCTGAGATGGCGATTGAGACTGGGCATAGTGGTGCACGCCTATAATTCCAGCTCTTGGAAGGCTATAAACAGGCAGGTTACTACCAGTCTAATCTAGTAGTGAGACCCTGAACACCCTGAGGACCCTTCTCTAAAAAACATAGAAAAAAAAAAAAAAAAAAAAAAACCTCATTCTTCTGATACTTACTTCTACAGCAAAAGCAAATTTCCTCCCTACCAGTCCAGTAGACATTGTTAAACCTAGGAGAAGCACTCTGTTTCGAGTATCTTGATTCCCAAAGGATCAGTGTGTGTCTTGATGATTCTTGAAGGATTTCCTATAGGAAATCCTGTACCCAGAAAGCCCTGTACACCTAACTGCACCCAGAAATCCCTAATGACCCTTCATAAATAGCTAACCCCATTTTCTCTATAAAAACTGCATGTTCCAAGGAGAATTCTGAGAATATGCAGGAAGATTTTCTCCTATTAACTTGAGATACACTTGAGGTTAATGTTCAGATTTGGGAGCCTAATCTTCTGGGTGGAATCTCAGTTCAGTCACCTAGGAGCTGTACAACTTTGAGGAAAGCTATTGAACTTCTCCGTGCCTCAACATTCTTGCCTGTGAAACAGCAAGAACAATAACAGCTGTTCTTAAGATTTTGTAATGATTAAATGAGTTATGGCATGTAAAGGACTTGAAACAGTGCTTGGCATATAGTAAGAAAAATACTACTTTCCTGTTTTTTCTGTTTATTATTATCTTTTTGGTGTATATTACTTCAGGCCTGTTTTCTAGACTTTTTTTCTTACTAAGATCATTCCTACTCCAGGGTTATTTAAATATGAAATAACTTTAAAATGAAATAATTTCAGGTTGCTTTCATATCAAACTTAAGAGGCTGTGATAAATGTTAAATGGTGATTAATTATTTGCAGCTATTCCCATTAGAAAGTAGATTCTATTTTCAACTGCCTTCCTTTGAATCTGGCCTGGCTATGTGATTCTGATCAATGGAGTGAGACAGGAGTGTGGTAGTTTGATTTCTGAGACCAAGCTTCAAACTTGCACCTTCTGTTTTTGTTCTATTGACAGGTTGTCATGTGCAGGAGTTCAAGTCAGCCTCCCAGAGAAAGAGACCACATGTTGAGACCTTCCTGAGGTCTTCTAGACCAAAACAGCTCCTGGGCATCAACCAAGAACATGGCATAAGTGGCCCCGGGTGAGACTAACTAAAGCACCACTAAGCTGAACCCAGCCCAAATGGCTGTCCCACAGAATCAGAAGTAAATAAAACCCTTGTTGTCTTAGGCTATTAGTATGAGGTGGTTTGTTACGCAACATATAACTACTACATTGCCCTACACAAATGAGGCTTTGTTGTCCTAGCATTTAAAATACAAATGCACCTATGTAAAACCAGGACACTTCTCTGGTTATCAGCAAGTTTACCAACCACTACATGGAACTTTCAAGCTCTCATCCCACTCACCTAAGGCCAGAGCAGGCACTGAAGTCAACATATCAACTTAGAAAAAGTGAATGCCAACTAATGGTCAAGCCTGGGGAGAAGGAGGCAAGATCACTGTACCAAGATCATGCCAAGGTAAGCTTTTGTAGCAAATGTGGTGAGAATGCAGGATCTGGCTCCTTTGAGTCTATGCAGGATGCAGGGCCAGAAATGACAAGTCTGGCCTCAGCAGAATCAGCTTCCTTCGGTCTTTGTTACCAAATACTGACATAAGTTGATAGCTTTCATGGCATGAACATACCAGGTAAGAATCAAGGGAGTCAGGGACAATTGACCAGGGTCCAGATATGTGGCATAAATATATACAGGCTGTTCTGTGTTTTGCCCTGGGCTACATCCCAGTACTGCTCCTTTTTTGCTTAACTGTCTAATTTTGGGCAGTCTAATTCTTTTAAAACCTCAGTTTCCTCAACTATAAAAGTCAGGCACCATTAAGACCCTCCTCCCTGGAGTGTCATGCAGATTGCAAGAGATAATACATAAATAATGCAAAATCTAGTGCTATGCAGAAAATAGGAGCCAGTAAGTATCAGTTATCATGATGGGGATGGCTAATATTATAATTGTAATTTTTGTCCTCGTTGTTATTGTTGTCATAGCAATCATTACATTCCAAGTGCAGTACGGTGGTTAAAATTTTTACTAACAAAAAAATTAAGCTCTTTGCTATGGTGCATGACCCCCTGAACTCTGTGGTACATCTGCTTGGCCACCCCTCTGATGTTCATGCACTTCAGATTTGTTAATAGCAGACTCTTAAATTGAAGTGACCACTCACATCACCCAGTAGGCCCTGGGGAGGGTAGTGATGATAATACACAGATTCCTACTTGTTTTCTTGGCCTAATTAGGGTAGTACAATGTCATCCATTTATAAAGGCAAAGAGTAAGGCATTTGAATAGGTATTTTACAGAACTCTGCTTTGTCTTGAAACATATAATTATCATTAACAAACACGGATGATAATAAATAATAATTCAATTTGCTCTTTCGACAAGAAAAAGGAATGTAAACATGGCCACAGCCCAATCAGCTCATAATAGCAGACAATTTCCTTTGGGTGTTCGTTTCCTCTCCTCCATCCAACAGATGCAAGGTGGGAGGTCTGCTTGCAAGGCAGAGCCTCTGGGCTGACAGCTGACAGCCCTGTGAGCTGGGGAGGGAGGATTACTCCGCTGACAGGGTCAGTCCCCAAGCCTCATGAAGGTATTCCTTGGTATTGGCAGCATGACCTTGGCAAAACAGACCTAGCATTTGATTTTTTTTTTTTCACCTAGAGAAATAGAGACAGTCTAATCTGGCCAACCTCTGTATTAAGCGCTACACCTTAAGTCAAAAGAAGAAATGAATGAAGTAAAAAGCCATCACCATTGAAACAACTTTACATGTGCCCACATCTACACTGCCATCTCTTCTTTATTTGGGAAACACTCTCATCCTGTTTTGGATGAACAAATATTTTCTAAGCCTTAACACTTAAGTGTCTTCTAATTACAAACACTCAATAATTAGTATCCATAAGTACAAAGTACAGCCAGCAACGTATTTTATCTGATATACTTTTGAGCATCAACCGCACCCCCACACACCTTCACCCCAGGCAATGGGACAGTTACTCTGGGTGGGTTCTCTCTGTTGTGGTAAGCAGAGAAGTCTTTCATCCTCTAACCATTTCCTAGGCTTCAAGGGTCCTTACCTGGGTTCACCAGAAATCTTGTAAACCCAAGCCAGGCTTTCAAATCCTAGTACTATGGTGAGCAGTGAAGGGCTAGAAAGAGACACAAAACTAGCAAACTGCCCAGAAGACTGGGGAAAGACTCATTCCTAACACAGTCACAAGTCTACCTGTAACCCCAACAACTTAATCAGAGCTCCCCATTGAGAGTCTGAGTGCTGTCCATTTAACAGCTGCAATTCTTACCTTAAGAAAGAGTGCAGTTGTCAGGCTCCACACGGAAACAGTGAATTTGGACCCAGTGTTCTCAGCCTACCAAAGAAAGACAAGGTAAGAGCTACGGCTGCTGACGCATTACATTCCCAAGCACCTAGGAGGTTTCCTAGCCAAGAGCAGGTCTCCAGATGTTTGAAGACCTTTCAGAACAGAACAACAACAATGCGATCAGTCGAACAGTAGCAAATGCATGAAATCCCGGAATGAAATCAAGATGGAGCTGTTAGTGTTACAGAGACAAGTGAGCTAACGTTTTATGAACACACACCTGGGCTCAGTCTAATTGGGAATTGTAATAATTGGTGAAATCATACACCTCATCACATCCCTCCACAAAAATGGCTGTTTACGAAAGGGCTGGCAGAACTCTCTGTAGCACTGACTTATACAGGGGATTTGGCAGGCCATAGCATTCACACATTCACACATTCAACACATTCACAATGAACACTCTATGCAATTTAACCAACATGGTTTGGAAGACAGCCCTACCAGCTGATGAAATAATGACAGCATGAGCCTTGAACCTAGATGAAGAGGTGGGAGGGACCTGGACTCTTTCCCTACATGCACTCAAATAAGCAAATATAAAAGGTAACAATTAAGCCCAATTTTTTAAAAAGTCTATTATGGATGTACCCCTATCAGGGATGTTTAATTTTATGTGTCAACTTGGCAAGGCAATGGTTCCCAGGTCAAACATCAGTTCAGCTGTTGTTGTGAAGGTATTTTTAAAATGTGATTAACATTTAAATCAGCACACTAAGTAAAGCAGATCCTTCATAATGCAGATGGGCCTCATTCAATTAGCTAAGGCACTTCGAGAAAAACTAAGGTCCCACTACAAGATATTCTGCCTCATGAGAGACAGGAAGCCAAAGCACAATTCACTGAAGCAATTTAGCAAGGGAAAAAAAGAAGTAGGGGGCCACACACGCAGCATGTTGACCCTCTTGGCTTGACCCCTCCCTACACAAAGGTGAGAGAGAGCTGGGCCAGCTCTGTCTGAGGCCACAGTCCTGGCAACAGCCTGCAGGCAAGGTTTCCTCTACTGCTCACTAGGGGCAGATCCACAGAGAAACCGACCCCAAGCAGCTTGCTAGGCTTAAGTGATGTATACCTAAGTATAAAAGCTCAGCTCTTATATTTGTAATTTGTGTGTCTCACAGAGCCTTCTGCATTAGAATCAATTTTAAAACCTCTTTTTATGATGATAAAATATACATTATAAAAACTTTACAGTTTTAACCGTTCTAAAGTATGCAGCTCAGTATCTTTGCACTGGGGGTCTTCGCAATGCTGTGTAACTGTCACCACTATCCATTTCCAGTGCACTTTCATCACCCCAAACATGAATTCTGTGCCAGTGAGTTCTATCCCCACTTTGCCTGTCCCCTGACCCTGCTGACTCCTATTCTACTTTCTGCCTCTGAGTTTGGCTATTTTGGCTTCTCCATATAGGAGGAATCACATAACACTTGTTCTCTTTGTATCTGGCTTTTGTCACTCAGCACAACATTTTCAAGGTTAACCCACATTGTAACAGTGCATCAGGTTTTCCTTCCTTTTTATGCCTGAATAATATTTCATCAAGCATAGACTACATTTTGTTTATCCTAGGATTCATTTTATATAATTAACTCACTAGGTAATTGCTGATGATTTCCTATGTGAAAAGTCTTGATTTTTTTACTTATTAACTTTATCCTAAACATGGTGACTATAGGAGAAGCAGAAGAGCTACTCCACAAGGAACCAATTAATTACACAAATCTTACTTTCAGAACAGTAGCAGCAGCAAGAAAACAAAAAAAAAATCATTAATTTCTCTCCCCTAAGGGTTTGCTCAATCCCTACACATAATCTTAATTAATATTATTCATATTTAAAGCAAAAGTGAGATTAGACTAGCCCCCCTGTGTGGCTAGCTATACTGTAACTCTTAGTATCATGTTACTCGAACTTAAGATGTGTCATTCTTGACCTCCAGTCCAGTGATAATGAACCTCTGTCAAGACAGCTGATGTCAAGAGGCCAGGAACTGCGGTTACTGTGAAGCACTGGTTCCTATCCCTGCAGATAAGATACCCTAACAAAATCAAACAAGAAGGCACAGCCTCCCCTAACCTGCTTCCCACCCAAGCATTTTCATTTCTAGTGCATATAAATAAGGTAGCCAGACATAAGGGTCCTCAGATGCACACATCGCCCAGGAAGAAAATTTCAGAGTTGAAAGAGAAAAGGGGAAGCACCACTCCACTCTGGTTTTCACCTTCAAAGTACAGTGAGGAGCAGATGGTGTGAAGGGGGGATGCTCTGCACACCTCAATTCACAAAAGCGGCCCAGTGGGAGTCATCAAAAAACATCCACAGGAAGTCCTCAAAAAGCTACCATTTTTGCACACTGGCAAGGGAATTGCAAGCAAAATCAGGAGCCATAAAGGATGCAGACCACTTTGTTCAGCAAAAAACTTCTCAGCTGGGAGGATCTGCTGTCATCCTAGATTGTTACCACTTGCCTGAGCTGAAGCTTGTTCTCTGCTTTTTTGCTCAGTTAACTGGGAACATGTCATTGGAACAACAAAAGCTGATTTAGAAAATTATACAGAATTAAGCCCTGAATATATCCTGTATGTTTTGAAAGCCTGACTTCTAGAGCAAGAGTTTGATCTTTCAAAAGACAAAGTGAACATTATTATAATTATTCTTTCTAATGTGTAGATAGATAATCCATTGCATCTAAGAAAAAAAAAAATTGATGAGTTGTAAAGGGTAATTCACAACAGGATGCTAGTGCAAAGGGCCAGAAGTTAGCCTAATTGGGAACCCACAGAACTTCACCTTCCTTCTCAGGGCCTCAGTAATATATATTCTAGAACTATCTTGGCACACATTTTGAGTACTGAAGTTTTATATTGACAATCATTTCAATCCTGCTGGTTGTCATTTAGTTCATCCAGTCCAACGCCCACACCCACTCACCCAACGCAAAAGGCAAGTCTCAATGGCCTGAAGCCCAAAAAGGTACTCAGCGTTTCTCAATAGTTAGTATTGAACTTGGACTGGTAGAATACTCTAACGCCCTTCTATTAGAGGTGGAATTGTTTCCCCAGCCTCTTTCAAAAAGCAAAGCCAAGATTAAAAAAAGAAGAAGAAGCACTAATCCCAAGGACCTCTAAACGTGACTTTATTTGGAGATAAGAAGCAATTAGGTTACTATAAGGTCATTCTGGTGGATCCTAAATCAGTGTGACTGATGATGTTGTAAGAGGAAGTGAGGGCAGAAACACCACAGGGGTACCATCGTGTGAAGAGGCAGGGAGGAGCAGCCCTCAGCAGCCAAGGAGAGAGGCCCCAGGAAGGCGCTAAGTCTGCCGACATCCAGACCAGGAGCTTCCCACTTCCATAAATTTGAGCAAGTCTCTATTTGAGCTACCTGGTCTGTGGTACTTTGCTGTGGCAACCTGAGCAAACTAATACACCTACCCTTTATCTTACTGCTCTGATTGTGAGGGAAGACTCTTGAAAGAATTCAGATACTCTTTCTTCTTCTCTTCACAAGGACTCACCATCACTCATTTCCTTAAACCTAAATAAACTGACAAGTAGGAACTCCTCATTTACATGTGGAAGAACACTATTCTCAGTAGGGAAGCACTTTCTCCCCCAAACCCTCTGACCTCCATATTAATCTCTGCCTTTACTGAGTTCGGCATGGGAACTAGATGGTGTCCTGCAAACAGCACCGGGATCCAGCTACCACAAACTGTGTCCTCATTTCTCTTGCTTCAGTACCCTGAGCTGGCTCAGATGCCTTAACCAACCTCAATTTCTTTTCTTCCCTTGAAAAAAGAAAAGGAGCATTCGGGGACAAAGTGTCTTACACACTACAGAAATCATGTCCAGGACAAGAGATTAGCAGGAATAAAAAGACTCTCAGTTACCTCAAGACCTGATTCACAAGTAATTACTTTTTCTTTCACTGGAAAAAATTTATATGGAGACCTGACTGGTGTTGTTTGTTAGTGCTGAGAGTCACGAATACTATAGTTGAGTCTCTGCACTCCATGGGCAATGCTTGTCCTATAGCAGAGCTGGGCATGAGGTGACTTCTAACCCACTGGCTCCAAAGAGATTATATTGTATTCTGAATGGACTATAACAAGATGGACAGCTGGAGAAAGTCACGAGGCAGTGCTATGTGGACAGGTCATTCAGGCTGCCCTCATGTCCTAAATCTATCAGGCTCTTGAACTCCTCAGTCTTAGGTGCTTCCCATCTCCAGACAAAGACAACAACCAAGATAACAGCAGCTTGGCCCAGAGGTATGCAGAAATGAAAGTGAAGTCCACTTTGTCTTAGGAGTAATGCTGTGAAGAACTTATGGGGTCAGCAAACAGGGTCTCCTGGTCCTTTCCAGGCTGTAGACATGGCCTGGGAGCACTTGTCCAGGGAACATTCCAAGGATAGAAGACTGTGGCACTCACAACTGCCAAGTCTCAGCAGTGGAAGAAAAAGGAGAGCAGTCTGATGCAATTAGCCAGGTGAACAGGGAACTTGTCAAAGCATTTAGATAAGACAGTCGTTGAATGTATTCAGCTCCCATTACAGCCGGGTGATTGTGCTTCCACCCCCTGCTGATTTTGCTGGTTGTGAAGGCTTGGTCCCAGGGAGCAAGCATGAAGGGAAACGATTTCTCAGCCTACAAATCACAGGGCTCTAAAGAGAAATCAGCCCTCATTGCACCTCAAGCCAAGGGGCAAGGCACATAAAGGATCAAACGTCACATCCTGTGAGGCACTATGCCCCAGAACCTCAAACTTGATGATTTTTAAATTTCAAGTATCTAATTTGTAAAAACAACTAACCTTCCTTACCCAGTTTACTATGCCTTACATCATTTACTAATAATAGCTAACACATTTAGCTAAAGGGTTTTATTTGAATTATTGGATTGCAAGCAATCAAGAGTATGTTTGAAAAGATGACCTCGTATCTTTTATTTTATGAAAACTACAACAAAATTTCTTAATGAAATAAAAAAGAATAAAAAAAATCAATACACTGTGTGTCATTATCTTCAAAGTAGTTACTCAGAGTATAAGATTATAGCTCAAAAAGATTTTTATCAAAAGGACACAAATAAATAACAAAACTATTTCGTAGGAGTTATGATAAACTTGTAGCATAAATAAGGCAAATTAGCATATATATTAAAATATGTTTAAAACAATGGAATAGGTAGTTTGGGGAAGTACTTGGACTTCTCCCCACTTCCCATTTATTTCTCTTCTATTTTAATCTTGCATTCCGTGTTACAAAACAGAAACTCAGCAATGCTCAACCTCAGGTTGCTGTTGGCTTTTGCAGTTTTCCCCATGAAGGAGCCAATCTGTTCTCCCTGACCTACCGTCCACCACTCCCCTTGCCAGCTACCACCATTCCACTCCCTATGCAGGATCAGCACAATGAATCTTCTTTGGGAATGGTATAAATTCCTAGTCAAAACTAGAGCTAATTAGAGGCTCAGTAGCCTAAGCCTTTGCCTGGCAGACAAGCACAAGGACCTGGGTTTGATCTCAGACACTGCATGCCGTACTGGCCCTGGAACCCCTTGGTGCACCATGCCAGCCACTGAAACCAGGTGTGGTGGTTCATGCCTCTAATCAGTGCTGAGAAGGCTGAGATAGGAGGATCACTGATCCTGTGCCAAATAAATAAATACATAAATAAATAAATACATAAATAAATAAATAAATAAGAACTAGAGTCAACTGGCAAATAACCGACCTCTGTTTTAAAATCTGAACATAGCTGAATTAGTTTCCCAGTGCTACTTTAACAAATTGTCTAGATTTGGTCACTTAAAACAGTAGAATTTTATTCTTTCACAGCTCTAAATAACAAATATAAAATGAATGTGTGGACCAGGTTGTTTCCTCCTGCTGTCTGAGAGAGAATCTGTAACTTTCCTACCTCTCTGTTGGTTTCCGTTGGTGCTAGAAGTCTTTGTCATCTTTCATTTGCAGCTCCACAACAGCTAAATTTGCCTGCCCTTCACTCACCCTTCCCCCTGGAGTTCTTTGCTAATATGCCCCTCCTCTTATAAGAACATCACCAATCAATCTAGAATCCACACTAAATCCAGGATGAGCTCATTCTGAGTACCTTGCCTTAAATATGTCTATAAAGGTATTCAGTCAGAACTTAGACATGCCTTTTGGAAGGATGCTGTTCAATTCACTGTTGCATCCAAAACTCCACCCCCTTCCCAATGTTCTTCTTTATAGCAATGGAGTTCTCATCTTCCTTGTCAGATCGACACTGAACTTTCTGAGTCATTCTCAAGAGCTGACACTCACTTCCTTAATTCTGGTTAGTTTCATGATCCACAGCAATGTATAATTAGAGAAACACTTCCCCATAAAACCATTCATTTCTCACTCTCATTTCCAGGCTTGCTCCTACTATCACCCTGGCCCAAGCTCAGTTCACCTGTCTCAGATTTAGTCACAATTTCCTCCTAACTGCTCTCCCAGCTTCCTTTGCTGACTATATCACATATGTACTGATTTAAAGAGAGCCTGGCTATGCCACATAATCACATGGTGCAAACTTCCATCCAAAATCAGCCCAATCCTAGCATTCGGGTTCCCTCGACTGATCCCAAGGCCCTTTCTCAAGGTTATTTTCCACTGTCCCTGCCCATTTCCTCCAAGCTGTGGTCAAAGTAGATAATTGATTGTTTTAAGATGGATCCATCTGAGACTCCAAATCTCTGAGGCCTCTCTACTGAGATCTAGTCATTAATTTAAGAAGCCTCATCTCAACCTATATCTCCTTGCTCATAATTTACACAAGAATTCAAAAGTCTTCTCATCTATAAGCTCTTACACAGCTGCTTTATCAGTCCCACTGGAATATTAAAATTAAAGAGCAGGTTGGACAAGTAAGGGCTTTCTGTTGCCTTTCCCCATAGAGAACTTAGCATTCCCTTAGAGCAGTAGGGACAAACCCCTGTCAGTATGTATGGAACTCTGCCTCCCTCACACAATGTCTTCAGGATCCAGCACAGTGCCTTGCGAGGATCTATGCTCATCAATATTAAATAAATGAAAATATAAGTGGCAAGAGAGTAAGATGGTCCTTGTCTTCAAGAAGCTTAACATTTGGGGACAAGGATGAGATAAACACAAAAGTGAAGAAGGAACCATATTTCAATACTGTAAATATCACAAAAAAACAAGTGAGTTTTTGTGGAGAACATGGAAAACAAAGTTTTCAAAACCAAGCAATATGGCAGAAGTAGATCTTAAAATGGCTCTTGAAGGGTAAATAATATATCAATAAACAAATGTTGGAGAGCCAAATAAAAAGGTAAATACATGGCCAGGGAGATAGCTCAGTAGAATAAGTGCCTGCCTGGCAAGTGCAGGGTCCTGAATTCAATCCCCAGTACCATAAAAAAAAAGAGGTGAATGTAGAAGACATGGCATGTGCAAAAGCCAGAGTCCAGTGAAAGTAGAGAGCACCTGCCAGCTTCCAGCTTTGATGAAGAGCAGCAACACTACCCAGGCCAACATGTGTACCAGAAGCAACTGGAAAGTTTCAAAACTGCTTTATAAACAGGGAGATAGCTCAGTGGTCTAAGCACCTGCCTGGTAAGCACAAGGACACAAGTTGGATCCCTGGTACCACATGGCATACCGGCCCTTGCACTGTGCTGACCACTGAAACCAGCCATGGTGGTGCATGCCTGTAATTCCCATATTGGGAAGGCTGAGACAGAAGGATCATTAGGAGTCTGAGCTGTGCAGTGAGACCCTGTACCAAATAGATACATAAATTAAATAAAAGATTTTTTTAAAATTGCTGTGTATGAAAAGTAGAGGTAACAATAAACATTTCTCCATTCACAACAAAATCATGCTGGTTTTCTGCCATTTTGCTTTTGAATTTTCCAGAGAAATGAAGTATCTCTTTTCTTAAAGTCTTCCTTTTTTCTTTGTCCAGAAAGAAACATTTATTTGGTAATTGTCCAAGTTCACATTTAGATAAAAAGAAAGGAAGAAAGGATATACTTCTGTACTTCTTTCTGTTAAAATTGCATAAGTGATTCATTTAGTACATACTGTTATAAATTGGCATTCACTGGGAGGCAGTTTTCAAACTCTGAATTCTTACATTTCACCCAAATCTAATTAATTACAATCCCCAGGTCATTGTGTCCAGAAGTGCACAAGTTCTCAAGATCCTTACTCATTTTGTTGTCTGGATTGGATTTGGGAATCACTGCTATAGAACATAACAAGGCAGGAAGAGAACACAGAGGCAGGAAGAGCCATCACCATGCTTTGCATTAACTCAAACAAGAGCTGATGAGGTTCTGAATAAAAACAGCAGTGCTGAAAACTAAAGGTAGGGGCAGGTTCTGAGATACCACGAAGACCCATTCCTAATTATATTCTTGAGTGAGAAAAAGTAGTGACAAAGAAATGGTCCTAAGGATTTTCACTTGAATGAATCAGAGGATAACGACACCGTTAACAAGATCAGAGAGCAGGAGGAAGAACAGGCTGAGAGAGATGCAATTTACTTGGTTTTAGATGTGTGAATTCGGGGTCTCAGCAAGGTCTCTGGCACTTCTAAGTGCAGCAAGTAACAAAGTGAGGCTCGGATGCTGATCCAGGATCCCCCATATCATGCAGTAGCTGCACCCATGGCAGGAGCTTTGCATAGGCTGGGATGGGTGCATGTGCTTGCGGTTCAGCTGAAGAAGATGCTCACAGATGAAACAAGCTCCTGAGCAGGTGTACCAGCAGAGGACAGCAGCTGATGTCCGGAGGCCAAAGGAAGGATCAAGAATCCAGGGTGACAGAGTGTGAGGATAGAGAAAGACTGCACAATCATTAGACTGCAGAACGGGCAGCCTTCTGAAGAGCAGTGGTAATAATGGAGATGGTAGATAGTGGCGTGGAGGAAAGATCATTGGAAACTGCAACACTAAACTACTCCTTGGTGTCAAAACGAAGGGTGAAAACTGAAAGGAGAAAAGGATGGAGTAAGGACAGCTATTTTATTTAGAGTTTAGAACAGGAGATTGAAATACGTTTGTGGAACATGAGGAAGGAGCAGCAGAGGGAAACCTTGAAGTAAGATAATAGAAAGAAACTATGAACCAAGATAATAAAATTAAAACAGATGAACTAAGGTCCTGTTATAGTTTTGACCTTGAATGACTCCAGAGAACACGTATTAAAGGTGCAGTCTTCAATCTCCAGTGCTATTGGGAGGTGGTGGAACCTTTAGGAGGAGGCCTAGCGGGAGGAATCTAGGTCACTGGGCACATGCCCTTGAAAGGTACTGCGATCCTGGCCCCTTCCCATTTCCTGCTTTGCTTCCCCACTGCCTCGCGTTCCCGACTGTGTTGTGATGCTTTGCCATAGGCCCAGAGACCAGGAGGGCAAGGGAGCATGGACTGAGGCTTTTCCTCTTTGTAAGTTGATTCTCCAGGTATTTTGTTATAGGAATAGAAAGTTAACACAGATGCTGAATAATAAAGAGGGAATTGGGTCAAGAAACTGGAAGATACCCTGTTGAAAATCTTAGACAAGTAACAGCACATTTTCACCCTTCCCTTCTTGTCTTTGTTCCTGCTGTTTATTTTTACTCTTTAAAATAAATTACAGTAAGTTGATAAAAAATAAAAATAGATGGGGCAATTTAGACCTTCAAAGCTTTTCCCTAGGTTCACACAGCAAAGTGGTTGACCCCACAGTACACTAGGACTGTGCTATAAAGTAGCAGTTAATGTGTAAAATGTTCACATTGACTAACCTTATATGCTATTATCTACATTCTGAACAACTACATCAAAGACAGAAAAGTGTAATACAAAACTCACTGTTGAATACCTCTCATCTTATCCTTCTAAGTGTGTATACCCATTGGAAATTTTGGAAAATTTTAACTAAAGGGTTCTCTGGACTCAGAAGCATCAGACATGGCAGAGCTGTGGGATGTAGTATGAGTGACACCGGATGACTGAGTGATATTGTGCAAGGGAACCCCATCCAGCCTCTTCCAAGGAGACCAGGGAGTTCTCTGGAAAAGCTACTGCACCTCCAGAAAGACCAGTTTGTACTCGCCATCTCACTGGCATTCTCATCTCAGAAGATGAAAATGCCATCCAGCTCTTATTTCATAATGTTCTGTTTTTGTTTTTCTTTTTTAATAAAAGAAACAATGAGAATCAAGAAGGATTCTCAGAAGTAAAAGAGACATCCACTGATTTTGTACCATTCAACAGAAGGGCTAGAAAATTAAGTCTAAGAAATGTTCTAGAAAGTAGAACAATTTATGAAAAAAAATGATAAGAGGCACACAGGATGAGTAGAGAACTCAAAGAACAGTTCTCTACTGTTTAGAGACAGCTAAAAGGAATAAAAATATAAGGAAAAGACTAATCAGCTAGATAACTTTTAAGTTTCTAGAACTAAAGTACCTGAATATCTAGACAGAAGAAGCTCACAGAACTACCAAGAAGATGAAGGGGGGGAGGAGGGGGAATGCTCATCACTGTGAAATTTCAGATCCACAAAAAAGGATTCTAAGAGTTTCTAAGAGTGGGTGTGAGGGCAAAGTGGCTGTGATGTCTGCCACCCCATGATCACCAGCATTGACTCGGCTGCTCTGGAGGGCTGGCAGGAGCCCCTTCCTCTTTCATGACTTTATGTCATCATCCCAGATGCCAGCACTTGGTTGTAAGGACAACCACGGCAACAGAGGATGGCAGTTTCCCGGTCAAGGTTATACAAGCACCAGTGCTCGCTTGCTAGAAGCTTCAAACAAGCTCTCAAGAGAGGAGAAATAACATCAGGAACCCAAATGACATCAGACTTTTCCACAGCCAAAAATACTGAAAAGGATGGGAAATACCAGATCATGCTGAGAGAAACCTATTTCAGCCTTTTTCTACCCTTTTGCATGAGAAATAATTCTTTTGATACAGAAGAAAAGACATTTTTGGACATGCCATGGCTCAGAAATTTAGGTTCTACTAAAAAATGCACAGAGAAAAATCACGGGATGCACATTAACACAAAAGAGTGAACAAAAGAAGCGGCCGGTGGAGGATTTAAGAAACACAGGACTCCCAGGGAATAAGCACCAAGGGCATGCTGTGCAAGAGCTTCGCAGCAAGCACTAAGCAGTTAGTCCATACTAAAGCAAGCGCTTGCCTGTAGCATTCTACATATTCTCAGTCAATACCTTCCAAGTAAAATAAGAAAATACACAAGAGAGGTGTTGGCTGAGTCAGCTTTCTTGTGGCTGAGACACAATGCCCGACACTCATTATCCAAAGGAGGAGAGGTTTGATTCCCAGACAGGCTCAGCTCATGTCCGGCTGCCAGCAGACACAGGTGGCAGAAGGGCCTGGAGAGCCAAGTCGTGAGTTCATGTGGCCAGGAAGTGAAGCAGGGGCAGAGTCCTGGGAGGAATGCGCAAGGAGCCCCTATTATATCCAAGCCCACAGCTGTGGCCCACTGCGCCCTGTCAGGAGCAAGTCTCATTCATGTGCTCGGCTTTCCCAGCCCAATGACACTGATGTATCAGGAACAAGAGTCACAGGAACGTGTAGTCACAGCACTTCATTGAGTAAACAGAGAAAAATGTGCAGAATTATAATGACACGACTATCTACTATTAAATTAAGCTGAGCCTTTTTTATGAACTTAGGGCAGGGTCTATAGGGTGCACAGGATTCACTATGTAGATCAGACTCCAATGATCTTCCTGTTTTTGGCCTCTCAAGCACTGGGATTACAGGGGCACAGCACGTCGCCCAGCATCGGTCATTGTCTCAGCACGCCCGGGGGCTGGGCCAGCATTGCACACCAGGGATCTAACCCTAGCCACTGTGAACCAGAGCTTTTTGATGTACCAAAAGTCACAGACATCTAAACCTGATGAGGCCACAGAGAGTGGTACAGCCACAATGTTTAGAAACGCAGAGACATATAGCAAAAGAAACATCTGCCACAACGAAGGGGTGGCTCTGTGGACTAGAAGTAAGGATAGAGACCATAAGCTCTTACAATAAGCCCTTCTGAGGTTGTAGGAAGAAGAAGATGGGGGAAGGATGGACTGAAGGACAGGTTGAGGATATGGTGATGGTAGGGAAAGTCCAGGAAAGCCGCACACAATTAGGTAGGCAAGGGGAGGGAATAATATATAGAGAGTGGACTGCAGAGAGGTAGAAGTTGTGAAAGTTTTCCCAGCCTCTTAGACTAGAGACTCCTCAAAGCAGATACTCCTTTGTATGTCCTACACAATTTGCCCTACATAACTATTTTTAAAGTATAAGTTAAATGCTTGAAAAAGAAACCAGGCTGCAGTCATTACTACGCAGACATAATGTGTGTGTGTGTGTGTGTGTGTGTGTGTGTGTGTGTGTGTGTATGTACATGTGTGTACGTATGTGTTTTGTAGGAATTGAACTAAGTGAAGAATTATTGATGCTTAATACTATCATATTAAAATCACATACTAAATTTTCCAGGAAGTCTTATTATCTAGACCTTAGCTTTGGAGTTTGGCTTTATTTTTGTCTATAAGATGAAGTAACTAAATGCTAATTTTTCAAGTGACTTTCGGATCTCTGATCATTCATGACTATTCAGGATGCCTATAATGTTCCTCCTTCTCTCTCCTCTGTCAGTCCTGTGTTTCCTCAGGTCTTAGTTCAAATTCCTTTCTCAGAGGACCTCCCAGTTCCCCTCAAACTAAGCTATCTACTCCCAAACTCCTTCTCTCATGGCACCCTCTATGTCTTCATGTGCTCTTCACAATTTCTATTTTTGTACTTGATATAAAGACATTTTCCCAAGAAGACCACAGACTGCTGGAAATCAGTAATGCACATATTCTCCCTACCATCCCCTAATTGATATGGATTCTCGACAGACCAGACAAACTTTCTTCTCATACATGTCAGCCATTATATGCAGCTCTCTTCAATTTTTATTTTTATTAGTACACGTTAGCAATGTATGTCGATTGCACTCCTGGTAGGGAGCTGCTATGTGTACATAAAACATCTCAATCCTTTCTTTGACTCCCCCCTTCCCTCCCTTTGCCCCCTTCTCTCTTTGCCTTTTTCAAACCATCTCTCTCCCTATTTCCTATCATCTATCCTTGACTTTGCTCTATATTTACATCTTGTGCTTCTCATGTAAGAGGAACCACGTCATATTGAAGCTTGAGTATCTGACATATTTCACTTGGCAGTATGTTCTCAAGGTGCATCCATTTGCCTTCTTCCTGATGGTACTTGGCCCAGAGAAGTATCTAATTGGGTCAGTGCTGGGCTTTTTATGGGGAATTTGGTATAAAATATACATAACTTCTCTTAAAAGTTTTGGCAATTCTAAATTTTGATGCCAACACCACATGTTTGGAGATTAAAGAAAGAGAAAGAGAGTCCAACAGTCGACATGCCTGGCCTCTCCTCTTGGAGATAGTTCAGAGCTCTGATTGGGTCTGTACATTGTCCATGACTCAGAAAGAGGTTAAGCCTTGAAACAGCCCCTCTTTCTTCTGCAACAATGTATCATTCTCCTCCTCTGCTTCTGCCACATCTGTTTTTGGTCTTAATTTCACTCCTTTTATCATTTTTGGCACTCTCTCCTTAAAATTACATTTGTCACTTTTGTAACTCTTTGCTAAATGCCTCCAATGTGTCCAAATTCAACTGCATTTTTTTATGTGGCACAGTTTAGAATTATTAAATTAGCATTCACCTAAGAGCTTTTAAAATATCCAAGATCGAATATGTCCAGCCAATTTTCACATGCAGCTGTCCAGTTGAGAAAGGAAAGTGCAGTGCACTCTAATAAGGTGCTGGAATCCTACATAGACAGAGTCACCTGCTTTTCTTGTGTATTAAAATGGCAGTGGCAAATGAGTAAGAGAGATCCACCCTTGCAGCTGTCTCCCTATATCCTAAAGACAAAAATAACTGAAATTATCTACAGTTCAGATCACATGACTACCATGGGCTCTGACAAATATATGCAATCTGAAACCACACATGCATGTGTGCATGTATGTGTGTGTGTGCATGCACGCACACACACACACACACACACACACACACACACAGGCTCATATACTTGAATAAATTTGTAATCAACAAAGTCTTCCCTATCCAATCACCAGGGTTTTTGCAGACACACAAAAGCATCAGATAATTTGCTCTGACTGAAAGTAATCACAGTTTATAAATTCCTGTCAGACAAGAATTCATTTAAATTCTTCTCAAAGCTTTTCAAAAGAAGAAAGGCCTGCCCTTCAAAGATACCCTCTCCTGGGTTAATGACTTGGATTATTCAGCTTATCACAAGCAAAAGGTAACTTGGCAGTAGGGTTGAAAGTAGTTTATTCTCAAATTGCTTTGCCAGGGGCTTTCTGTCTACTTTGTTTTGTTATTGTTTTGTTTTGAGTGTATAAAGATTTTGGCCGCACAACTATTCCAATTTCTTCTGGAAGCATAGCAGTAGGACCTTGCACATAGTAAACCACAAAGACAATTTGTCTTACTGTCCTGTACGACCCCTTAAGTACCAAGAAGGTCATATCCCATATAAGAAACTGAGACAAGCCCTTCACCAGACTTTAGCCTACAATACCACTGATAGGATAAGACCTGTACTATACGTTCAATTTGAGCACTTCTCATGTGAGCAGCTAAAGTTTCTTGCCATGGCAGTGTTGCTAGGACATATAAAAAATGATAATCTGGAGAAGAAAAAAGCCTCACAGCATTTTTTAATATTCCTAGTGCCAGCAGGTCAGTACTATAAAGTTCTCCTATATCCATGGTTAACAACCCAAAAGTTTTAATGCCTTGTATTAGACATTTTCCCCCTAGTTGGGGACAAAATACCTGATACCCACAATGTGAAGAAGAGGAGGTTTATTTTGGCTTATGATTTCAGTACACGATTAGTAAGCAAAGAGGAATGGAAAGGGGCATAGCAGAGTGAAGACACTCAACCTATGGCAGTCACGAGGCAGCGAGAAAAAGAAGAAAAGATTGATTCAGGAACAACATTGTGCTCTTCCAGGTCCCATCCATTGACCCACTTCCAACCTCCTAAGGCATACCCAGCTATTGAATTTATCATTGGATGAATCCACACATAAAACCCCCATAATACAATCATTCTCCAAGCACATGAGATTTTTAGTGACTGCTTTAGTCACTAAAGCAGTCTAATCTGTCCTTAGATCCCAAAAGAGGCATGTCCATTTTAGTCCATCCCTAAGAGTCACCTGAGTTTCAGCAGTTTCAGTATTGCTGAAAAATGTAATTCCAAAGTCTGCTGCAGAACTCAAAGTGAACTTTTAGTTGTAAGTCCTTGTAAAAGTCAAAATTAAATTAAATGTGTCCAACACACAGAAAAAAAGCAAAATCAAAATCAAATAAGGAAAACACTAAATCCTGTGGTTCCATATTAATCCACCTCTCAGGGGCAAGTTACAGCTGAGTTGTGAGCCTGAAAGGGCCTGGGTAGCCCTACCCCTATGACATTGTCAATTGCTTCCCATATGGCCTCTCTCTTAGGTTGGTTTTCCTCTCTGCATGTACCTTTCATCAGGAGACAACTCACATTCCTAGCATCCATAATCTCCTAGGGGATCCACAACACCACCAGCTTCACTATTACAGATTAATCTACTGCCTTCTGAGAGCATATTATCTGGCTTCTAGACCTTCTTTTGGAATGTTAGTAGAAGCCTTCCTCAGCCCCCAGCTCTTACATTTGGTGTGCCTAAAAAATCAGCACCACACAGATGACCCAAGATATGCTACCAACTTGAGCAGTAGGTAGGCCCTTTCGTGTCATAGTTACAGAGGCCTCTGAGGGCCTGGATGGCTAAGCATTATAAAATGAATCTTGAGGAACCAATTCCCTAGTTGGTCCTTCTTGAGCAGTCCTTCTTGAGAGAAGAGTCTCAGTTACTATTCTGTTATTGCTTGGACAAATACCTGACACTCAAAATGAAGAAAGGAAAGATTTATTTAACTCGCAGTTACTGGAGGTTTCAGTCCAGACTCAGCTGGTTCCAAGACAGAATGACACATGGCAGAGAGCAACCTTTCATGGTGGCAGCAAAGAACAAGAGAACAAAATGGAGGAGTAGCAGCAACAGTGGCTACAGAGACAAAGTCTGTCTCTCTGTCTCACTTATGTTTCAATCAGGCTATCCACCCCAGGTTGGGTGTAGCCCTCACACCCATAATCCCAGAAGTACTAAGACCCATAATCCCAGTGAATCATAAATTAATCTCAAACTCTAGAAGTATCCACCCCATGAGTGCAAGAGGCCTTAGGGGGACAATTAGACACAAACCATAACAGATACCAAAATTTCTTTCTTCAAATGAAAATTGTACAGTTTAGCACCCTTGAGTTTGCAAAAGGTGAGTTCTTGCTATTGCTGAGATGTCCTCAAACCATCTTTCCTACAGTCCCAAGATAAAGTATTTAGTTCATTTTTGTGTTAATCTTTTCAGGAATCAAACTCTTCTTTGCTCCAACTTTATAGATGCTTCCTCCCTCTACCCCAGGGGAAATCACAGCAGTCAACACATTCAGAGTACAATGGATATCCCTTGTCCTGGGAACATTACCTTTGTAGTCATGTTATCTCCCCTACCAAGCAGGTATAGGTACTTCCATTCTTGCTACCACCACCATTATTTTTCCCAGTTATTGAGTTCTGCTTTTGAGTCCTGATGTTCCTTTATGATATGACTAAAAGCAATCAATAATGGCTATGCCATAGGCTGAACACTGAGCAGCTTTGAAATTTCCTCTACAAGTTTAATAAGGATATCATCCTTAGTCTCAGACTCCCACAAAGTCTAAGGTCATGGGAAACATGAATACAAATTTTTCACCAGGATGTAATACACATCACCTCTAGTCTGTTAGTGAAATTTGTCTCCATCTGAAACTCCCTGTGTCCAGCCTTTACTATCTTCACTCCTACAAGCATTCTGGGCTTCTGAGCTCTGATCAATATGACAGACCAAGAACTACTCAGAACATTCCAAGACTACTCTTGTCTGAATCTTTAAACTTTTCCAAACTATTTCCAAAGTACTTTGGAACACTGAAGTTCCAAAGGCTTCTAAATTGCATAGTCAGATATAATCACAGAAATTATCCCATTCCAAGTACCAATTTCAGTATTAGATGCTCCCATCACTGCAACAAAATACCTGAGACCCACAGCTTCAAGGAGGAATGGTTTCTTCTGGCTCATGATTTTAGTTCATGGTCAGAAGGCTCAAGGCAGAAACGCCATGGCACAGAGATGTGAAAGAGTAATGGCACTCAACCTGTGGCAGTCATAAAGTTGAGAGAGGAAACAAAGGAGGACAAAGGGACAATAATGCGTTCTTCTAGGCTACATTCCCAGTGATGACGTCCAACCAACTCCTATCTCCAAACAGCATATTCAGCTACTGAATTTCAAAATAAGTCTGTTGAAGATTACTGATGATTATGAGTATAATCCTGATAATCAAATCACCTTCCCAACCTATGAGATTTTGGGGTGACATTTTAGATCTTAATCATAATATGTCTGTTGTGTGTTACTGTATGGATATTCCAGATGTTGATTTCTCCTCACGTATTCTGGGATCACTAATATTTGAGATTTCCCAAGAGTTGCATAACAGTTATAATTCTGAAGTGATATATAAAGTTGAATGGGCCTTCAACATCTTGAAGTCCTGTTCTCTGGACCTTCAGAGTCATTTCTAACATGATTGTAACACTTCTCTATTTAAATTCCTCCAAAATAAAGAAGGAAATTCCCCTTGCTTAAAAGTGTGTTTCCCAACATTTTCAAAAATGGACTTTTTAGAGAAAGAATCTGATAAAAACCATGAACCTACCTCCCAGGGAGGAAAAATGCACATATGCATGCACTTGGTTTACATTTTGGAAAGCTCAGAAGCTTAGAAGCTCTAGCCACAGACTTCATGTTAAGAAACCCTGCTTTAGAGAAAGAGCTAAAGAAGAAAACAATCATTGTAGTAGAGTTATTGAAACTATGTTTTCACAGGAGGTGAACAATTGACTCTTAGACGAACCTAAAAATTGGGAGAGCCACCATGAAGTCCAGTGCACAGCAAGAGGAGGTGGAGTTAGATGTTCATTCCCATAGCATCCTCTCTTCTGGAAGTGGCTCATCCAACTTCTCATTAGATTCAGCAGCCCCTATCCTGTACCTCCATGAGTACTCTGTAAAACACTGGTTCTTTACCAGTGGACCAAATAAGAGCTCTGGTTTACAGATAAATATTTCTAATATAGCCTGAGTGCTTCATATCCATCACTGTTTTCTCTACACATTATTAAATAATTCACACTTAAGCTCCTGGGCCATACAGAACCAAGTAGTGTCCCTCATGCAAGATCTTGCCATCCCTTGCACCAGACCACAGCCATCAGTAGATCAGTCTTCCTTTCTCACACACTGTGAGATGGGAATCATAACTTGTTGTATTCTGCAGCCTTGGTTCTAACTCAGTGATGGGTATATAGTTGAAGCTTAATATACGGTGTGTTGAATGAATGAATCTCACTCAACTTACAAAACTGAGATCAGATGAAAAAACTGACCTTCTACCTTAACCTGATGTTACCTTGTCTTGCACAAGAGCACAAGTCACAGTGGGCACTATGTTTGTGCACTGGCTGAAGTGATCAGCAATGAGTGACTTAGACAGAAAGACTGAAGAATTCTTTCTTTGCCAACTTTCAGGTTCGTCTCCTACTTTATGTGAAATAACTA
>PVKN010004156.1:0-34435 GCA_004027915.1 Capromys pilorides
TTTCTTGTCTTTTTGAGACAGGGTCTTGCTATGCAGTTCAGGCTGGCCTTGAGCTCACTTTTGTAGCCCAGGCTGGCCTCAAACTCACACCAGTCCTCCTGCCGCAGCCTCCCAAGTGCTGGAATTACAGGCGTGCACCACCACTCCCGGTTATTTGCTTGGTTCTAATCCACCATTTAGGTTCACTGAAAAATTAAGAGGGCTAAAGTATTGTTGTAGCTTGTGTCTAGTTGTGTCCAAAGCCTCATGTAGTCATGGGGTGGCTTCTGGAGTTTGTGATTATTCTGAATGTGGGTTCAGCACCCACCCTGGGGCACTGTAATTTGCATTACCATGGAAGGAGAGGGGAGAGGCTAGCTGGCTGCCTGAGCTGCTGCCGCTTCCCTTTGCTCTCTGCTGGCCAGGAAGGCTTCTCTATGCCACGTGCCACTTGGCCTTGGAGTCAGCTGGGCATGGACTAAGAACTCCACTAACTGTGAGCTAAGTCGACCGTTCCTTCCTTCATTTTGGGTGTCAGGTATTTGTCCCAGCAACAAGAGAAGATGAATTGAGACAAGTATGGCTTCATGCCTTCCTAATTGCTGGCTGTACTAATTAGGGCAAGAAAACTTCACTCATTGTGCTTTTGACCTGTATTATTGGAAAATCTTTCTTTCTTTCTTTCTTGCTTGCTTGCTTGCTTTCTTGCTTTCTTTCTTTCTTTCTTTTTCTTTTAATGTATTTGTTACAGGATCTCCCTACAGACTTGTAGTGATCCTGCTATTTCCAGCCTTTTTAGGGCTGGGATTACAGGCATGCACCACCATACCTGGACTCCATGACTCGCTCAGTGCACCTGGGGGTCAGGGCTGGTGTGGCACGTGGTGCCAGAGATCAAACCCAGGTCCTTAAGCTTGCCTAAGCAGGTGCTTAGTCTGCTGAGCTATCTTGCTGCCCCTGAGAAGAACATTTCTAATAGTATCATTAATTATATTAAATGTCAGTGGACACAGTGAGTTGTATGTTGCTCACAGCAAGAAACGTGCGAGGCTTCATTGCCAGCAGCTGTGAGCCTGACCTGATTTGTAGCCTTCATCCACGTTTGCCCAGCCTCCCAAATCTAGGAGGAGGTAGGGTAAATTCTTCCCGAAAGCCTTCCACAGCAGTGTGACCCTCGTGCCATCCTGTTTTCCTCTGTAAAACAAGTATGTTTACTGGTTTCAACATTACATTTGAAAAGTAACTTCCTTCAGGGGCTTTCAAATAATTTGCACCCTTCATTTTGTCTGCCCACATGGTAGAAAGATGGAGAAAGAGAGAGCAGAGGCTTTCACCCTGCTAGCTGCGAGACACCGAGACACCGCCGGGGTGGCCAGGCTCCCTGCTGGCTCTGAGGGGACAGGGAGGCCACTTCCTGGGAAGCTTTTCACTTCTCCTGACTCCTCCCCCTGTGGAAATCCGAAGTAGACTGTGGGTCTTTCTGGCCGTCAGAGTCCTCAGGGACTGGACTTCAATGAGAGAGGGCCGAGGGCTTCAGAAAGCCGGCAGCACTCTGTGGGGGTTCCTTCTCGGGGAAGGCTTACTCAGCAAGCTACCTCTCCTTGCTCCTCATTCTCCACACGAAGGCCTCATGTCCATTTGGGGGCCACCTGGGGGTCTGCTACTCTGCCAGGTGTGGGCCCTGACAAGCAGCCTGCGAGTTGGCACCTCACCATCCCGAAGGGCTTCCTGTCACCTGTGCAAGCGCCTCTCTAGTGGGCAGTGCTCCGGAATGGATGATGAGAGGGGATGTTGTTGCCCAAGCTGAGGGCATGCTGGCTGGCTGGGCTCCAGGGATTCCCGCGTTCGCTCTGTGCCAGCCGCTTCATGTTCTTCTTTACCTTTCTGTGTTTCACTCTTCCAAGATGGCCATGCTCACCTGGGCTCCAGCACGAGCACGGGTCTCCTCTTGCCCTGGGCCCTGCACCGCAGCTCCCTTCCACCAGTGACAGCGCTCCTGGGACCAGGAGACGCCAAGCCCGACAGTGCAGCCGCGCCCTCAGTGCTGAGCCGGGGGAGATCTCCGCGCTGGATCGCTGTGGTATGTGCCTGCTTTGCTACTGAAATTTTTATTCTTACTTCTTTTTGTACAGCTAGTGATGCAACCCAGGGCTTTCGTACTCAGCCCTGAGACAGGCTTTCACTAAGTTGCTGAGGCTGAGCTTCACTTTGCAAATTCTCCTGCCTCAGCCTCCCACAGTGCTGGGCTTACAGCATGTGCTGTCATGCCCAGCTTTGATTTTTCAGATGTTTTTTGAAGATGGCCAAGAGTGTATGTTGCCAAAGGAATCCTGCTCCTGTAGCAGCCTGCCAGAAATTTCCAGTTAGGCCAGCGCTGGTGCACCACATTGCGCAAGGCACCCTCCTCTTCGGGACACTCCCAGAGCCCGTGGAAACACCGTGGGACATGCTCCTGGAAGGCAAAGCAGTGATTCTGAAGCAGGCAGAGTTCATCCAGATAATAACCTAGGCAGTGCGATCGTGGAGCCTAGATGAGAGGTGGCAGTGAGCAAGGAGACAGAGGGCTGGGTCTGAGGCCCTCTGGGGAGACGGGCGCCTGCCCTCCAGCTGTCCGGTGTTGATGGGCGAGTGCTTATCTGAGCTCGAGGCTCTGTGCTTTATATAGGTGTTGCCTAAGTTGGCTGAGATGCAGAGCGCTTCCTTGGGTGGAAAATATTTCCCATGCGTTGGCTAAGCCAAGTGCCTCAAGAGAAATGTTTCTCATACTGGGGATTGAATCCAGGGCTTTTGCACTGAGCTGCAGCCCAGTCCCTTTTATTTTTTATTTTGAGACCAAATCCCTCTCCATCACTACGTTCCTCAGGCTGGGCCCAAACTCATGATTCTCTTGCCTTGACCTCTCTAAATGTTGGAATTGTAGGTGTGCAGCACCGTGCTTGGATTATGAAAAAAAAAGTTTAAAAGCAAAAAGTTTCCATAATTTTCTTTCCTGAAAGGATATTTGTGAAGATCTTGTACAAACATAAAAGTACATAAGTACAGGCTAAGTGCTGTCTTCATTTTTCTTTTCTTATGAAGTGGAAACAGAAGCTAAAACTTCAGGCGCTGTACCCCCAAATTCCACTGCCAATCTTTTTTTCTAGGTTCTATAACAGAATTAGCAAACAAGTAACTGCCTATGAAAACACAGACACGAAAACTGCCTCCAGTGTAAGCCTGGAGAACAAAAAAGTGAGATGAAATCTTTCCAGGTTGTAACATCGCAACACTGTGGTTTGGGGCTCCGAGCACCCAGAGCCCTAGGACGTTTCTGCTCCGTCCTGTTGCTTTAAGTCAGGGTCTGGTCATTTGTTATGGTAACCTTGGGTAACTAAGACATGGATCAAGCACTGCAAACAAAAGCCAAAAGCCAAAAGCAGGCAGGGTGGTGGACAGCTGAAATCCCAGCACTCTGGGAGCTTGATAGACAGGCAGATCCCAGATTCAAATTCAGTTTGAGCAGCTGAAGACCCTGATGCAAAGTAAAAAAAAAAAAGTGTTTGTTTTGGTACTAGGCTTTGAACTCAGAACCTTGCACTTGCCAGGCAGGTACTTAAGCCGCTGAGCCATGTTGCTGGCCCTCAAAGTAAAAATTTTAAAAAGGCTGGGGATGTAGTTCAGTCCCCAGTAAGAAACACGCCACCACCGTCGCCACTGCCACCACCCCTGCTGCCACTGCCACCACCACCACCAACAACAACAGTAAAAGACAGAGACTGTCATATCATGCCAGAGGAGAAGCATTTCAAATGATGTTTGTAACAGACACTCTTTAAATAGAATGACACAGATAGATTTACTATAAAAGAGTAGTAAGCAGAGAAAACACTGCCAGTAAAAGATGTCTGTGGCCAATTAGGGTCGGAACAAATGGGCTTCCGGGTGCAGCAGCAGAGATGACAGCGCTTACCGACAAGGGAGCTACTCAGCAGGAGATGTAGCCCCAAAATGAACACAAGGAACAACATAGCTTTAAACCAGAGGGTGCACAAGTTAGTGTAATTGAAAGGAGAAATAGGGTTCCCAGCACCCTTCTCTCGGTAATTGAGAGTAAGCCGGGGAAACAAAGAAACAGTGAGCATAAACATTGTGGGAAAAAAATATCAGATTTACCAAACTGAGTCTTCTTTGCTGTTTGCATTTTATAGTATTAGTATGTGTTTGCAGTAGCCTCCGTTCCTTGGGGGGGAGGGGGTGACGGGGCGCACGCACTGAGCGCATCTCGATCCCTTTTCCACCCCTCGCCCCCTCTTCACCTCCCTCCTTCTCCCAGCCCCCTTCCCTGGGAGAGAGATGGTCCCTCTACTTCCTCTTAGTGACCTGTTCAACCAGGAGCTATAAAGATGCTAGAACCACTCCGTCCCATCTAGAAGTCGCCGTTTGCAGCATCTCAAGTCTTCCCAAGTACGGGCAGGTTTTTTCTTTATACTAGGACCAGGGAGACTTCCCCTCCTTGTGCTGCTGGAGCAGACTCCGTAAGGATGGAGCAGCAGCAGCTGGCAAGTCTCCCACTTCACTCCCTGTCCACGCTCCTTGGTGGCACCACGTCTGTGCCCCGGGAGGGAGAAGGAGATGCATAGGATGTAGAGAAGGGTTTTTTTTTTTTTTTTCTAGTTTGGGAGCTGGGGATTGAAATGAGCTCCCCTGCGCCTCACTGCATTTGCCCAAGTGGCACTTTAAACAACTCAGCTAGCTGGCAAGCCCCCCTGCATAGGATAGAAACAGTATAAGATGTGAATTACAAACCTCTCCTTGCAGGAGAGGTGGGGAGCAGGGGCTAGGGGACAAAGGCCGTCTGCACACAGGAGACGGACAGTTGGGTAACAGCACAGGAGTCAGAGTCCAGGCCCCAAGCCCTGCTTCTCTCCCTTGAAGTTAGGGAGGGGCAAGGCTGTAAAGAGGGAGAAGAGATAAGGATTAGGCCAGTGGAAAATTATGGAAGGCAACACAGGGGTGAAGAATGTGGACTTTGGAGTCTCCTTGCCCGGGTTTTGGTCGGCTTAGCTTCTTTCCAGCAGGGGGGCCTTAGGCAAGTTATCTGACATCTCTGGGTCTCATCTGTCAACTAGAAGGTGGGAATCGTAGTGACGCTGAATCACGAGGTTGCTGAGAAGATAAAACAAGTTGACAAGGTGGCTTTGATCCAAACAGCATCCAAGTGTTTGCTACTCCTGGAAGCAGGTGGGGGTTGGGACTGCCCTTGCTGTCCACATCCAGCTGTTGAGGGTGTCGTTGCAAGAGTGCGGTCCAGGTCATAGGTCACCTGCTCAAGGCCCTCTAGCCATCACAGGGTCAGACAGACAGACAGACACCCAGGCAGGTGGGCTCCGGAGGCCACTTGCACAACTGGGAGAAACTCCAGGGCTGGAGGAGAGATGCCCCCTTCTCTGCGGGGAGCCGCACCTTCTAGCATCCCCCCACTGTCTGCGCTGGGTTTCGATCTTTTCTGGTTGTGAAACTCACAGTGATTGCAGCATTATTTGCAACAGCTAAGACCTGGGGAGAAACCTGCATGGCTCCGAGGAAGGGCGTGAGAGGTGAAGCCCGGGAGACTCGCTCTGTGGGCGCTCTCAGCGCAGAATGAATTGGTTGGACCCACAGCACCGCGAGCAGCTCACGGAAACCTAGCGAGCAGTGAGAAGCGGCAGCGGCTGTGGAATCAAGTTTCTGCAGACTCTGAGGAATATAAAGAACAACATTATCTGATATTCCTGAGAGCAGGAGCTTCTAGAAACACCTAGGGATGTGGGAGAGATGGGTGAGGTCTCAGGAGGGCGGGGCTTGGGACTGGTGAGAGAAGACTGAACTTCATCTGTCGCCTTCCAGTCCTGGTTTACATTTCTGAAGCGAAACAGCAGGCAATTGCAGCAGGCAATTGCATTAGGGCGTCACTATGCTCCTGTACTTTGCACTATTAGAAAACCTCTTTATACACATTGTCGAAAATAGAGAAAGCAAAAATATATATATTTGTAAATCCAGTAACTAGAATGTGGACAGAATCACTCTTGTCATTTTCTAAACATGCATTTGAAGTTATTCCATACCTATGGTTTCGTAAACTGCATTTAAATTTAATGTCTTTTATCTTCTCATGAAATATTCTTTAACTCCACAGCCACGTGCTTTGGCCCCTGATCTTCCTCCCATGGTTCTCCCCGCGCTGGCGCTGCCTCTTTCCGGCTGCTGTGTGACTCCCTGCTCTTGGGATCGAGGCCTTCCCAGACTCCGAAGGCCCGGGAAGGCTGCATCTGGAGGCGGCAGAGGCCACCCGGAGGCTCCTCAGGGCTGAAGGGCCTCGGCAGGACTCCGAGGACCCCAGGGACCACTGGGGCTGGCGCCGTCGGAGCCATCGCTTGCAAGACGCCAGCGGCGCCAAAGAACCCTGTAAGAAATACTTGAAGGTTACATGAAGGCAAGCAAGGGTGAATTTGAGCAAGAAAGAAAGAGGAAAACCTTTCTCGTGGGAGCCACAGAGCAATAAGTACATCCTTACTAATTAAAAGCAAAGATCAGATCTGCACTGGGGAACGCATGAAGCCAGAGGGCATGGCTGCTGCTGGAAGGCTGTGAACACGACGTGATCGCATGTGATCCCATGCGATTCCGGGATGCGTGTATGTGCAAGCACGTGTGAAGCGCTGGGCTAGAACCCAGGGCCTTGTGCACGCCAGGCAAGTGCGCTGCCACTGAGCGGCACCCGGTTCCTAGCCTCACACATACTATTTTAAAGGACAGTTCAGAAACAATAATAAAAAAAAGTTAGCGAATTTGGCGGCTGCTTTGGCTTTACTGCCTGTCGTAATTAGCGGCACCATAACGAACTGCTGCTTCTCATTTACCTGACTCCGGGATCTAACCCAACCGAGCTGACGTCATCTATGAGCGTGCGCATGCGCGAGGGTCCATCCCCCGGAGCTCAGACCCAGAGCTGCGCGCTGGGGAAGCCCTCAGCCACCGGGCTAGGCCCCGAGCCCTTTTTATTTACTGCTTGCTCGTGTAGTTTGGAAACAGGGTCTCACTCAGTGGCCCAAGCAGACTTTGATCCTTCTGCCACAGCCTCATGAGAAGCTGGGAAGCCAGGTGTTTCCCAACACTCTGTAGCTGGTGTCGTTTTGAACCCTTCCCTTATTTAGACGGTTAGATTTTTGAAATGAAGATTTTTTTAGAGACAAAAGCATATCATGTAGCTTTCCTAAAATAAAATGCCTTTCTCTGAACAAGAGGTTATCAGTGGCTACAAAATCATGTAGTCTATCGTGCACCTATAGCTGGATATCTACACTGTCTCCAACTTCTGCTCACTGTAATAGTGGGAGTGCAACCATTGCATGCTTCTGGTTATTTCTAAGATAAATTTCTAGGAAGAGAATTAAGAGTTTAAAAACTATGCATTTTCTTAAGGTTGCTGATTCACGTTGCCAAAATGTTCCTCAAAAGGTCGAGCTCTCACACCCTCATCAGAATTCATACGCTGAAGGTCCTTCCAGTGGGTAGTAAGGCTCCCGAACTTACCTCGCCTTTACTGCAGATTTGCTCTTCTTGGTCTTCTGGGACTATTTTCCTTTGGATTTCCTCCAGCAGTAGTTCAACACTCAGCAAGGACGTGGCTTCCCACTGGAGGGCAGACTTGTGGGCGACCCCCCTAATGCTTGCTTCTGTGGAGTCTTGGGGCAGCGGAGCCCTCTCCTGATCCAGCTACTTCCTGTCATCCCGCTGGAGGCTGCCTGCCACTGCCCACCGCTCCCACGCTGTGGCCACCGAGGACTGTGGTCCTTCTTCAGCGAGGAAGGGCAGCCTGCTATTTTGTAGCTGTGGTTCTCTCCTATCACTATGGAGTCAGTCGGGGATAATCTTCTTACCAAAAACACGTACTTGCCCTCAGTGGCCATCGCTTTCTAAATGCATGACCCAGAGCCTGTGCTCACTGTCACTGGCACGAAACCCTTCTGAGTGGGAACACCTCTCTGTACCTGAAACGGATTCTCGTTAGGCAGCTGCT
Organism: Capromys pilorides; assembly: GCA_004027915.1. Lineage (NCBI taxonomy): Eukaryota > Metazoa > Chordata > Mammalia > Rodentia > Capromyidae > Capromys > Capromys pilorides. Next base: position 8,021 of record PVKN010004156.1, read on the forward strand.
GAGGAATGCCATATGGCTCCACCAGGAACTAGAGACTGAGTTCCAGTTTACTACCTTACCCATCACACGTATTAGTGATGGCCCCTGTATTTATTTCTAAGGTATTTGTAGAAATATGTTCAAACTATGAAAAGGGCATTTCATCTTCCTTTGTGGCAAGGATCTCACTATGTTTCCCAGGCTGCCTCAAACTTGTGATCCTCCTGCCTCAGCCTCCTGAATACCTGGAATCACAGGTGTGCGCTTCTGCACCCAGCGGTGTTGCTTTTACGCACGTGAAGAATTATTTGCATATCCAACAGGCACCATAGGAGGTCCATCCAGTCCCCATTTTCAAGTTCAAAAGTTGCTGCCTGCTGCACTCAGGATGGACAGCCACAGCCTCCACACGGATCCCACAGCTGTCTGGCCTCAGTTCATTCAGCCTCTCCCCTCAGGCCTCCTCCTTCTCTATTCAGCACTACCTCAGTCCATGAATGTCATTCTTCTCATGTCTCTGGCAGCAAACTGAATAGGGCGAGACCTGACTAGAACCTCCCCACACGGTCAGCACTGAGCTTAACCGCTGAGTGTGATGCCGTTCTCAGGCAATCCAGTTTGTGAGCAGAAGCCTGGAAAGAATTAACTTCGTGAACTGAAGCGCCACTGTAGACATCAAAAGCGGCCTACCACCCTGGCCCCCGGGCCGTGGCACAAGCTGCCTCCTCTGGGTGGCGTAGTCACTGCCTCCCGTACATGCCTCCTCAGCCAGCGGGGCCTACCTCAGTCTCTCCTTTGGCCCGTCTTACAGGAATCGGAGAGATGAACTCATGCCCACATCTTCTAGAAAAGTCATCCTATGACCCTGGCCGCTGGTGGCGTCATAGTGTCTGATGGTTATTGTGGGGCCTCTGTAGCTGGAAATCCTAGTCTGTCTGCTCACCGTGCTTGATGTCTGTCTTTGCTACTTCCATCTGAGCTCTGAGGATGAAGGGACAGACCTTCCTTGCTGGCCGGATGGCTGCTGCTGGCACCAGGCCTGCAGATGGGTGCTGGAGCAAAGCTTCTCCTGTGACCCCTAATAGCACACCACGGATGGCTTGGCTGAGTCAGCTTGCTGGCTAGGTATCCTGGCGCGCGAGATCTTTCCAGGGCGCCTGTTACTTTGTAGGCCAAATAACAGAGTCGTTCTGACTTGAGGCTGTAGGACAGATGGCGAGGTTTTTCTAGTGATGAGAACTTGTTCTCATCTTTGCATCAGTCTCGTTTGACAGCGGAGATGAGATCTTCGCGTTTCCTTTACCTTTAGACACCATGGAGTCTAAGAGGCTTAATAGCTTTTCAGTGGAAAAACCCCCAAAGCACACCATGCAAACAGAAAGAAAATACCTCATCATTACTTCTCCACGATGTGTGCACATGGACTATAAAAACTCAGTTCTCAGGCTCATTTGGACATATTTCTCTCTCTCTCTCTCTCTCTCTCTCTCTCTCTCTCTGTCTCTCTCTCTCTTTCTCTTCTTTCCTCCCTCCCTTCCTCCCTCCCTCCCTGTCTCTCTCTCTCCTTCCCTCCCTCCCCCACTCATCTCTCAGAATTGAGGCAGAGCAAGGCACCATGAAAGAGGACTATAAGGAATTAGAAAGAGGTGTGCGCTGCTCGCTTTCTGGTGCCCAGCAGGCTGTGGGCTGCGTAGCTCAGATGACACTAAGAAGCCTGTGTCTTCTTCTCGTTATAAAACCATCTTTCTCTCGGACCCTCCACTCTCGGAGTTAGTAAGAGGTGGTCAACAGGGGCTGGTGGGATTAACCAAGGAATCCAGTCCCCAGCCAGGGCAGATTTGGCCTATGTCCCCTGTGGATGAGGAGGGACAGCGGGGCAGGTTGGGGAGAAGCCAGGGTGGGGGCTAGGCCTTCCTCAGACTGCGTCTGGCTCCACAGCTAAACAACCCAGGGAAGAAGGCCGCTCTTGGTGGGCCTGCTTTCGCTGCGCCTCTGTTGTGGTTAGGGCATTATTGCAGTCCTTTCTGTGTTTGCACTGAATGCCACGGAAGTGTGTTGCTTATTCTCAGAGCCCATGGCTGGGCGTTCCCAGACCCACAGCCGCCACCTGCCCAGGCCTTCCTTACTCTTGCCACGTGCTGTGGCCTCTGGACCAGCTCTTGCCGCCCTCTGGACTCCTCCCGCTCTCCTCCAGTGGGATGCACTCCTCGGTGAGCCTGGAGCTATGCCTGCACACCTCCTCCACGCGGGGACGTGCTCCACTGTGTCCTCGGGACCTCTGCAGAGATGAGCTACACTGCAGGCCCCGGCCAGGGAGAGCGCCATCCACATGCAGAGAATCAAGTCAGCTCCAGTCCATCTGGGGCAGGAAGCCTGGGAAATCCGGTCCTGTCCCTGCTGCCTCGCCAGGCCAGGCTTCCCCTCTGCCCTGACTTGCTCCTCACTCCTTGCCCAGCCTTGGTGTCAGTCAGGCCTCCATGTGCTCCAATGGAGCACTCTGAGGTCCTCAGGTCCCTGGGCAGCTCAGGGCGCAGACTGCACCTTCTAGGTCGGGAACACAGACAAACTGGAGAGGAGAGCTCCACTTCGCTTTACTCCAGGTTGTAGTTTTCTCATGTACTATACATAAATGACTAAGTTACCCTCTGGTTACTGAAACATCCAAGGGATCTTACAAGGGTTCAATGTAGGCACTAAAAATAGTAGCAAGGTGCCTGCTACTTATCACATAAACCAAACATGCAGAACGTAAGTGCATCGGGAAGGCCCTTCCTTGGTAAGCATCCACTGTGTGTGCGTTCTGCTTTTGAACTAGTTTAATGGGGCCCAGGGCAGAAAAGGGACCGTTGTATGGCTATGCCTCCTTCCACGTGTGCACCCAGTGCTCAGAATGTTGGGTTCGAATCCCCCTCGGTGCTTCCTGGGAGAAGGATGGTTGTGCACGGACACCGGGCCCAGGAGCTGAGGTCGGGATCAGTGTTGGCCTGGTGTCCTGCGTTAGGTCATGCCCACTTCCATTGCCAGTTACAGATTATAGGCTGTCACAGTGTGAGGAGCTCAAACGTCTTGATCCTTGAAAATCAGGTTGACTCTGGCAGCTTGCAAGAAAATAGGCGTCATGACAAAGCATTCTAAATCAATAACATCATCTCTCTGAAAGAAGAAATTCATGGTGTTTTAAGATGCCCTAATAAAATTATTTGGTAAGCAATGCAGCCTATTGAGTTTCCATTTTTTTAAATAGATATCTTAAGTTTTGGGTGTTTTCTTAAAGATAGTAACATTTTTTGCACCTTTAACATTAGGTTTTTATATATCTAATTTCTTTTTTAATTAAAAAATCATTCATTTATTTATTTATGTATTTATTTATTTATTTGACACAGGCTCCCACTGTGCAGCCTGGACTCCTAGTGATCCTCCTGTCTCAGCCTGTCCAGTGCTGGGATTACAGGCATGAGCTACCATGCCTGGTTTTGGTGGTGCCGGCTCAGCGTGTCCTTCTAGAGCTGGCATGGCATGTGGTACTGGGGATCAAACCAAGGGCCTTACACTAAGAGCCAGGTAGGCTCTTAGTCCCCCGAGCTATCTCCCCAACTCCTAAAATTACGCTTAGTACATGTAATTTCTAAATCCAACTTCTTTTCCTTCTCGGTGACTTAATTCATGTTTTTATTTTGTGACACACTAAGCAATAAGCAGCACTGTTTTCTTGGTTAACAGAGGACTTAAAAAGTGCTTTTTAACAAATGCTTTTAGTACATGGTTTATAGGGTTTCACCACACAGATCGGACTCATAGCGATGCTTCTGTTTTCAGCCTCCCAAGTGCTGTGATTACAGGTGCACGCCAGCGTGCCCGGCCTCACCTGTGATCTCAGCATGCCCCTAGGGCGGGATCGGCAGGGCAGGCCAGGGATCCTATCTGGGTCCCTGCGCCTTCTGGCAGGGAGTCTGCTGAGCTATCTGGCTGACCCTCAAAAGGTGCTTTCAATGATTGCAATGTCCAAAGAGCAAGTTCGAACTTTTAAAAAAGTGGCCCCTTTTATTGTAACCCCCCCGCCTTATTGTACCTGTGATTGAACTCAGGACTCTGTGCTTGCCAGGCAGGTGCTTAAGCCACTGAGCTACCTCCCCAGCCCCAAAACCTTGTAGATGCTGGAATGGGCTCAGGGACGAGGGGACACAGGTTCCGACTTCAGTGTGGAGTTGGCGGAGCTTGCTGGTCTTGGGCACCATCTGTCTCTTCAGCTAAAGAGCAGAGAGGAAGATGACAGACAGCCTTGGCATGCCCCGGCGCTGTGAAGTAAGTCCAGGGGTGTCCACACTCACTCTTGAGTAAGCATCCAGGTGCAAGTTGGAAGTAGGTAGTGGATCTCAGCTGTCTGCAGGAGCTGGAGCCACGTGAACTCTTTATAGAATATTTCTACCTCAGTGATGGGACCAGTTGCCCGTCTGCCAAAACTATTCTGTGAAAAATTATTCATCTCCTCTTCTCTACACTATCACTGCAAAATGGCCTCATTTTCAAGAATAGATGCCACCTAAGAGGCCACTCTTTGTGTGGCCTATGTCCGCCATGCTGTCCCCAGGAAGGAGGAGGTGGCTAACTGGCTGGTTTTTAATCCTCAGGCTCCAGTCACCCATAATAGTCCAGGGCAAGAAATTTGAGGGCAAGGTGCTCTTGAATTTGATTTTTCTTGAATTATTTTAACCAGACGCTAATACAAATCAACAAGTGGGCTCACCTGTCATCCAGCGTTGAGAAATGCCTGCTGGATTTCTTAGCAGTTATTCAGTGAGAAATGCCATTCTGCAGCTCAGAGTCTTGTGATTTTTGTGAGAATAGAGCTATTTGCCTGAAGGACTTTTCTAAACCCATTACTATAAAAGACTCTCAATTGAAATAATGTATTTCTCATTATATAGTTACTTTCATTGCAGGAGACCCCAAAAATATTTTATTTGTTTGTTCATTTTTTTTTTTTTTTTTTTTGGCGGGACTGGGGTTTGGTCCTTGCCAGGCAGGCACTTGTGCCATGGAGCTATCTCCCCAGCTCCCTTGAAAAATATTTTAAATTCCTGTTCAAGGACCATTTTTAAAAGCATTGCTAAATTCACATATGGTGACATAGAGTGACTGTTTTAATAGCTTGCTGCCATACTAATAAAATCCAGATGTAATAAGAAAAGAAGGGTCCTCTATCTTGGTAATGGCGCAGTCCTCTTTGGAAACGTGGAGTCGCCCCTCGGGCCGGTGTCGAGTGCAAGGGTTCCTGGGAGAGCTTCCTGTGGTGCCTGGTGACCTAGACAAGGTCTAACTGGACCTTCCAGTGCATCTCCAATGCTTCCCTTCTACAGATCGGCTTGGGGAAGGTGAGAGAGCCGTAAGGCCACGCTTTTTCTCTTGCCCTTTTCTTGAGTTACATAAGAGACTCCGGCTTTGGCAGTTCTCAAATAGCCCCTCAGGGTCTGCTGCCTCTGAGGACCAAAACCCTGGACAGCAAGGCCCAACTTGGATTCTGCTAACCGGGGGGGGGGGGCTGAGTGATCTGGAGGCAGGCGGTGTGCTTTGAACACCCCCAACCAGGCTAAAGTGCTGTCCTCCTTCGAAGAGATGCTTTGTGGGATTTTGAACAATCAAAAATATTTAAAACTAGCATATATATGTGTGTGTATGTATATATATATATATATATATATATATATATATATATATTTTTTTCCCCACTACTGCAAGTATTATCTGTACAGTTACAAAGCCATCTCCATCGGAGCTGTCTTTAGCAAAATGGGCTTGTACAAAGTCAGGATCTTTTATTTATTATTATTATTATTATTTTTATTTTTTGTATTTTAGGGAAGGGTCTACAGGGTTTTCAGGTTCTCACTACTAGGTCACACTCGTAGTGATCCGCCTGTATACAGCCTCCCAAGAGCTGGGATTGCAGGTGTGCGCCACTATGCCCAGTCTTAGTTGCTGTCTCAGTGGGCCCTGGGGCCAGGGTCAGCATGGCATGCCTGGGAATTGAACCCTAGCCCCTGTGCCTCTTGCAGGTGCTTTAATCTGCTGACCCATTTGGCCGGCCCTTCTAGGGATGTATTTTTTTTGTTGTTATTTTGCAGTACCCGGGATCAAATCCAGGATCCTTCAGGCAAGCACTCATTCCACTGAGCTATCTCCCTGCAAGCCAGGATCTTTTATACTAAACAACAATTGATAAGTCAATATTTAATTTTCCATTCCTCTTTCCATAGGAAGGACTTCTGGGATATCGGAAATATTTTAGAACCACATAGTCATTTTGATTTCAGGATGTTAGTGGTGAGAAAGGTGTTTTCCACTAAATGTAGGGAGAAAAATAGGATCTTTGCTTAAGATGAGAATAAAGCTGATGGTAATCATGTCATTGAAAATCTAAAGCCCTCCGTGATTTTCATCATGCATTTTAGACAAGGCTTGTAATCAACCTAGTGTTAGGTGTTGATCCAGGGGCTAGGCTATTCTTTTCTAGTGGGCAAGGAGGACCGTTTAAAATTCCTTTGCCTATCACCTTTCTGCCCACGGGGAGGCGGGAGGCCAGTCCGCACTTGCCAGCTGAGTCACACCAGATCCGGGCGCTGACGTGGCCATCTGTCATTGTGCGTGCGTCACGGCAGGGCTTTTGCCATCCTGCTGATTAGTGCTCTGAGAAAAGCTGCCATGGGTATTTAATGAAACGCAGGCGTGCCAAATGAAAAACAGTCTCTTAACGATTCCTAAGGCCATAGCAATACCCATGTTCTAAGTTTACTTTAACCTTTTGGATTTGTGTGAGTGAATTTTATGTTTTAAAAATTACTCTGTAGGTGGGCATTGTTGGTGTAATCCCTGTACTCCAGGAGGCTGAGGCAGGAGAATTACAAGATCAGACTCAGCCTGGGCCAACTTAGCAGACTAGTGAGACTCCTTCTCAAAATACAAAAACAACACAGTCAGGACCAGAGCTCAGCGTGAAGGCCCGGGCTCAGCCTGTCCTGTCTGCTGAACACCAAAGCAGCAACTGTCTTGTGACTGAGCATAGCAGTAAGCATCACTTTGGCAGGGCGAAGCAGTCACCCCAGGCTTCTTCTCCTTTTCAGATTCTCCTTCCTACCAGTGCCCCGTGTTTGGGAGGCCATTGGTCCCCAAATGCTTAGAAACTCTAGTGTTTCACAAAATGTTAGCAGTTGTTGAATAGAGGGGGGCTTTCTGGCTGCTCACCGGGGTTCTCCCAAGGAGCGAAGCCAAGAAGATGCATGTGTACGAACAGACATCTACGGCGAGGAATGGGTTCCAGTGATCATGGAGGTCAGCGAGTCCAGAGGCTGTGATTTGGGCCACAAGGGTGGAGGCCTGGAGGAGGCCGCGGAGCTGAGGAAGCCTGCCCGAGACTTTCCTTATCTGGGGCTGGGACGGGCTTTGGATCTGTTCTGGCTGCTTAGCTGAGGCCCATCCACGTTGCGCAGGGCAGTCTGCGTCCCTGAAAGTTCACAGATCTGAATGTTAATCTCGACTCCGAACACTTCCAAGAGGTCCCGTGCAGTCACCTAGCAGGCTGGAAGAATGCAGGTGGCCCGGTGGGCCGGGGAGGAGGGGTGCGTGCTGCCGTCGTCCCCCCTCTGGAGGGAAAATCAGGGTGCTCTCTACCACAAAAGCCTGAGGGCTCCTGCGCCGAGAAGTCTTCGTATGTCTGTGTAACTCTTTCCTAAATTGATTTCCTTATGGATGCTCCTCTTCCTTCTATGTTTTTATTTTTATTTTACTTTTTCTGAGAAAACATGCCACAGTCTTTGTAGATCACTATGTTTGCAGGAAGATGATCAGAGCGAAACTGAAGCGTAGAATGGTGTCCAGGTAAGGACTCACTGGAGGATTAAGCTAATGAAGCTGGGAATCCGCAGGGGTACCTGGCTCGCCCTGTGGTTAGTGGTTTGTTCGGTGTGTGAGGTTGGATGTGCCAACGTGCGGCGCCGGTAGGTGGAAGGTGAGGCGGAGAGACGGGAGGTGGGCGCGCACAGTGACGGCTACGGGAAGCAGGGCACGTCCTCCTGCTGGCCGGCCTCATTCCTCCCATGAGCAGCCTGGTTATGCAAGAGGCGGGGGCACAGAGGGTGCGGAGACCGCCAGCTCCTCAGTGTCTCTGCAGGGACCTCAGGGTGGGATTCGATCCACCGCCGCTAAGAAGAAAAATGCAGTTGCCTGCGCTTCGCAGTATCTTAAGCGCTAACACAAAATGCTACACCAGGAAGTAAGGAGCTTCCCTGACTCTAGTGCCTAGGACGGACTCTGTGAGAGATAATCAGCAGGAGAGAAAGCCATCCAAGTGGGCCCACCCACGACTGAACGCTGGTGACTTTATGGGAAGAGAAAGACCAGAGAAATCACAACTGCATAATGCTTATTTTTTGCTGTTGAAGTCCTGGGTCACCCTGGGACTTTCAGAAAAAAAAAAAAAGGCCTCTGTCAGACAGGGACCCTCAACCCTGGCACTCTAGAACTGTGAGCCCAAATAAACTCATTTCTTTATAAGTCACTTAGTCTTAGACATTTCATCACAGTAACAGGAAAATGAGCTAAGAAAATCGGCCCTGAGAAATGGGGTTGTTGCCAATATCAGATACCTGAAAACAGGGACTGACTTTAGACTTGTTTAGTAACGGCAAAGGCTGGAAGAGTTTGGAGAGCTGGGCCGGTTAGCGTGAGCCTGGAATGCTATCAATGGAGGGTGACAGGTGGCTCTGGCCCACACTCAGAAGCCAAGGACACGAGGAAACTAGTCTGATGTGACAATGAGGACTCTGTTGGGCATTGGAGAGGGCGTCCTTGTTCTCGGGCGGCAGTGACCTTGGCTGCATCCTAAGGTTTTATGGAAAGCCAAGCCTCACTGCGAGGGGTTACGCTGTCCACTGGGATAGGTTTCAGTGCAGCCAGAACGCCCAGGCTGGGGCAGGGGTATTCACGAGCACTGCTTTGGATTCAATTTACAGTGAGAAGCAAGGGGAAGAGTAGAAAGACTGGAAGACTCTCAGCCTTGCCAACAGAGGCCCCGGGGAGCAAGGAGGGCGGGCCCGGGGAGCGTCACTTGCTGCAGAGATGCATGGAATGCTAGGCCCAGGCACAGTTTGAGAAACGCCTGCAGGTCTCTCAGTAATCCGAAGGGCTGCTTCTCCCACCCCGGGCACACGGCCTCTCAGGGTGGAGCTGTCCTAGGGCCTGAGCTCGGGGTGCTCTCCCACACTTGGGATTTTCCCACGGATCTCAGAGAGCAAAGCACTCACTGCTGCGCTGTGGTGCAAGAACGCACAGGCGTAGCTTGTGCTGGTGACAGACTTGGGGTTTTCTCTACCCCACGCTAATTTTGCAGCAGTGCCAAAGGGCAGGCGTAGGCTGGGGAGATAGGTCAGCAGGCTAAGCTCCTTCCTGGAAAGCACAAGGACCTGAGTTCAATCCCCACTACTGCATGCAGTGCCAGCCCTGCACCAAGCCAGCCACCTAAACCAGGCATGGTGGTGGACGCCTGTAATCCCAGCACTGGGTGTCTGAGACAGGAGGATCACCATTAGTCTGTACTATGTAGTGAGACTCTGTACCAAATACATACATGTGTGCATACATACATACATACATACATACATAATTAGAAAGCAGAAGGCAAGGTTGAGGTAGCTTGCAGAAGGATTTTAAAGGAAAGCCTGAGATTCCACAGGAGATTGGCTATAGGGTCAGAACCCCTCTCAGGAGCCCTTAATGGGTTGGTGACTGGTGGAGTCATGGGAGTAGATCCAGTGTGGGGGTCCTCACAAAGGTATGAATAGTTCCTGTGTCTTGCCATGTGGTGCCCCACATTGCCTTGGGACTCTGCCAGCAAGAAGGGTATTATCAGATGTGGTCCCTTGAGCGGGTGCCAGAAGCATAAGCCTAAACTAATCTCTCTCTTTTCTTCTTACAAGTTATCTAGTCTCTGGTATTTCCTTACAATCACAGAAAGTGGATCAAGATAGTCACTAATGAGTCACCTCTCATCTTACCATCCTAGAAAATTTGAGAAGTGTCTTCATACAGGAAGGAAGGGAAATGCATTTTTCAGTATTGTAGCAGGATACAAAGATCAACACATAAAGGTTATAGTGCTCCTGTGCACCAGTAACAAACCCAGGGAGGAAGAAATTAAGAAAAAGAATATCACTCACAGGAGCACCAAGAAAAGTTAAATGCTTAGGAATTAACCTACGGAAGTGAAAGATGTCTACAACAAAAACTACAGTGCTCTGAAGAAGGCTATCAACAGAGGCATCAGAACGTGCGAAGGCATCCCCTGCTCCTGGAGAGGCAAAACCAAATGCAGGCCAACTGGCCCTACTTCTGTGCATTATAATAACCAGCGGTAGGTTCCAGCCAGGCTGAGCTGCATGGTTGGTCTGTTCACGTTATCTGCCCAGGAACCAATTACTGTTTTCCTGAGGACTCTGCTTACAAAGTTACATAGGTTGAAGTGGTCTGCCCAACCCTATTTTTCTCATAAACATTGTAATTTTCATGCATGACTTTTGAAAATGTAATGTATATTCAAGATGCAGATGTGGCAGTTCCACAGAAGTGTCAGCGCCGGTAGACATGACGTCAAGGCCTGCTGAATGAATAAAACATGGTCAGAATTGTTTCTAGGTGTACAAAAGTGACTTAATCCATACAACAGTATGATCATTTTTTTACATTTTCTGCTTATGTCATAGATTTTAAGCCCACACACTGTAGCTAATTAAAAAAAAAAACAAAACCCTTCCGCCTTGTCATCAGTGTGTCACTGGATAGTGGGATAAGAATACCACAGTGACTATTCTTCTCTGGTCCTTCTGATCCCTTTTGCTCCCCTTTCCAGAATGTTCTGTGCCCTGGTTTTGATGACCCTGGCAGTCACTCTCTTTTTAACCAGCCCCCTGTTGGGTTTGGCCAATGGGAGGCCAAGAAAGGAGGTGAGTGGGTGGTAGTTGAGCAGGGTGGGAGATCCACACCTTTGTCACCACCTCTAGTTTGTGGGTGCTGGGACTATGACTGCTGACAACTTTCTTTGGAGGTTGGCAGATTTTCGGACTCTCATCACGTCAAGGATGAGGCAGCTGTGTTAATTCTTGTTCACATCATCTCAACCAGTCATTAGAAATCAAGGAGAAGTGGGGGAGGCTGGCGTTAAACTGTGTCTCCATGTAACAGGAAGAGAAATAGGCACAGGGTCGCATGCCTGGGTCGCTAGCGCTGTGGGAGGCGGAAGCATGAACACAGCGAGTCGGAGCCCAGGTACCTTGGCGATTTACCAAAACTCAGTGTTGAGATTAGAAGTAAAATAAAATTAATAAAGGATTGGAGGGGATAGCTCAGTATAAAAGCCCTGGACTCCATCCAAAATACTACACTGGCAGATGTGTCTCAGAAAAAACAACCCTGTACTGTACATTTGGGAAAGTGCCATTCAAAACACAATTCAGTCTGTTTTTGATGATTCAGAAGATACTTCAGTAGACAACCGTGTCTCAGGGCTCATGGGCATGAATAACAGTTCTCACTGTGCCAAAGTTTTGAAGATGGGTGGGCAGTCTGGTTAACAGGATACCAGAAAGAAACAGAATTCTCTGTGCTTTAAGTATGAAAATTCCATATGCCTACTGTACAACTCTTGTATAAATGCTGCTATGTGACTTACAAAACACAGACCCAGGAAAATGATCTCATTCAAGGTTTGATGCTCTTTAGGTAAAGACAGACGTATTTGCTGGGCGTCTTGCATAGTTCATGCACCATGACTTCCTTTTTTACGAATTTAGTACAGGGCCTACTGGGACTCACTGCGTAGATTGGACTCCTAGTGATCCTCCTGTTTTCAGCCTCCCAGGTGCTGGGATTACAGGGTCACTACCACGCCCAGTCTCAATCACCATCTCAGGGCATCCTGGGGGCAGAACTAGAACAGCTTATGGTGCCGGGGATCGAACCCTGGTCCCTGTGCTTTGCCCACTCAGGTGCCTTATTCTGCTGAGCTACCTGGCCAGCCTATTATGAGTCCTTTGCCATATTTTCTTTTGTTTTGTGCCAACCCAATGAAGTGGCCCGATTATGTCTGCTTTGCGGGTAAGGGCTGGAGTCAGAGAAGTTAAGGGGTAGGACCAAGATCACACACTGGGAAGGGGCAAAGCCTGGACTTAAGGACAGGCTTGTTAGACTGCAAGCTTCATCTTTGGTTAGGCCAGCTGGGGTCAAAGATTGCTGGAAGAGCAAGCGAGAGCTCACAACTTCTTGGATTTTCTGAGCTTGCTTGGCTTGAGCAGTCCTGAAGAGGTTAATAATCCTGGCTGGCCACAGCCACCAGCACTTCTTTCTCTTTTTGTCCTTTCCCTCCAGGTGGAACTGACTGTTATGATTTAGGTGTCCTTGTATGTCATTACCTGGCGCAGAGGCACAGCATGCCCATGTGAGCCTGCACGTCAATCCTTCAAGGTAATGGTTGCAGTTACTGCGCTGTGAGATCCTAGGGCTGAACTTTCCACCCCAGGAGATGGTAGGAAACCATTGGATCAGGATGTTGCTCACAGCACGGAGCTGGATTAGGGAGCTGGAGAATGGAGGGGAGCACTTTATAGGGAAAGTAACCACTTTTTCTTACTCTTCATGACCTGGCCCAACATAGCAGGCCAAAGGCAATCACGGTTTTTCACATCCCATCAACAAGGCAAGAAGCTCTTGGATAAGGTCGAGGAAGTCTTACCTTCCAATGTTTTCTGTTCCTCAGACATGTATTTGAGTGTGTGTTAAATCTTGAAGGATGACTGAGACCTGGAAAGTCACCTGGGGAAGGTGGGGAGTGGTGATGGAGGAGGAGATGACACTCGAAAGTTGTTCAGAGACAGCTGTTGACAAACCAACCAGGCAGGAGGTGTTTTGGAAGCCTAGGCTCAGGAGCAAAGCCTCACGACACCCTATAGGGACCCTGGTACTGTCCCCTGTGCCTCGGCTCACTGTCCTATAGATGGAGATGCACCTACGGGGTGCTGTGAGCTTTGTGTCAGGTAACCTGTGGAATGCACTGAAAACAGGGCAAACTGTTCACCAGCAACCACTTTTGTAATTCTTGCTTTCCAGAGGCTCGTAGTTGTGCAGCTGCTGGCGAATGAATCAGGGCTGGAACTTAGATCTGCCCAAATTCATGGCAGTTTTCTCACTTTTGGGCAGAAAAGAGTGAGTTAGGAGAGCTGTTATAAAATGAACGATGCCTAGCTGATGTTCCTAGCAGATACTTAGTGACTGAGGGGAGCAAGCTCCAGAGGAGAGAACCCCAGAAACTGCCCAAGATTGGTAGATAATAGGTGGTGAGCACCCCCCATTCTAAGGCTGCCTAGGGCTCTGAGATTATACCAGAGGGAGCAAGAGACAAGTTTGTGTGACCAGAGCAGCAGTTAATGCTGAAAATCAGCCCCAAGTGAGAGTTCTCCTACAGGAATCCTGCGGCCTCAGTGTAGGCCAGTTCAGAGATATTCTGCTTTCTGGCTCCACTGTTCTCACACTAACAGTGTGCACGAGGCCAGTGCTGAGCAAGACTGTGCGCTGTGGCAGCGAGCCAGCGAGCCAGCCAGCCAGCCAGGACGGAGGCCACCCATGCCCTTCCAGGGTTTGCTCAGTATGGCAGCTGCAGCGCTGAGAACACTGGCTGGCTTGTACTATGTGGGCTACGCTGTTTACTAAATGACTGTATATTAAATGACTGAGAGAGTGGATGATGGAAGAGAAGGAAAGATGAGCTGAGCGAAAAGTGTTGCCAACCAGGGGAGAGCAGAGAGGCGGCTCATGCGTCCACTACGTCCACTCTGCTGGGGTCAAATATGGCCCCAGGGCAGCCAGCTGGGGCATCAATGCCGTGTGCAAATGGTCAGCTCAGGCTCTTCATGTAACTCCCTTTCTTCCCTCCCCCTGGGTGGCCACCAATATGGGCCTTGGGTCTTTCCACCGGGGACTCACAAGCAGGCTTCCAGGACATGCAGGGAGAGAGAGTCCTGACATATCCTGTTGTCATTTCCAAGGGTCAGAGTGGCTCTTGGGGCACTGCCAAAGAGCACACTAAAAGAGAACTTGGTACAGAAAGCTGGAAGGCTGATTCAGTAGTTCAGGTAAGAACTAAGGAGGGCTTGATTCGAATGCAGGTGTTGGGGATGGCTTAGGGTGGTGAATTCTGGAAATACTTGTAGGGAGGATGTCTGTGCTTGTTGGACTCATCATATCCTGCCCCAAAGCCTTAGATGTCCTCAAATGAAGCGAGTTTACAGTTTCCAGCTGAGAATGTTGGCCATCCCCCAGCTATTGCTAGGAACTGGTTTTTCTTTTTTCTTTCTTTTTAAAAAAAATAATGGCCACTGTATTCATTGTTTTTGAATTTTTGAATAGCATTTGTTTCATTCTACAGCATGTTTCTTTTTGTTCTTAATAGAGACTCATGGAAATGGCCTTTAATTCTGAATTTTTGCAGTAAGGAAGTCAGTGTACCTTTTCATGTGAATGTGGCATTCTAACTCCATTATCTTTCATCTTTAGCTATACATGGCTCCATACAATGCAGGAGCTCTGGGCCCTACAACTGTGATTCTAATGCAAGAAAGGGAAAACTTTAGTAGCACAAATCACTAGTGACTCACTTGGCCAAAAACCATAGATTTGCAGACATCTCTGCCTATCGTAGACAGGAAATGTTTGGGGCTTGGAGATCCCCATCAAAGGCAGATTCTCACTTGTTCCTAGACTTCTTCCATGAGCCCATCAGCTTTTTCCTAGAACTAGGAAGTTCCCTTAGAGTTTGCTGCCATGGCTAATGCCACTGGGGAAGGTTGCTTGAAGCAATTCAGAGGTAAACTGTGATCAGGCTACTTCCAAGGGCCAGTTCAGGTGCTCCGCTGCAGCCCTGCCCTTTAGCTATGACAGTGTTGGACACTCAGTCTTTGCCTCCTGCTGACCTCTGACTGGTGCTTTCCTGCCTTGCCGTGACTTCCTGGTCTCAACTTTCCTGATCTGGTCAGGATCTGTCCTGACCTGGGTGACATCTCTAAATGCCATGTTTAGCTGATCCACGAAGTCCTGAAAAGATCTCTGTGCCTTCTTGGGAGCACATCTCTGGTCCCTTTTCCCACTGGTTCTTGATTGGTCTTATCCTGGTTGTGCTTTGTTTGTGTGTGTGTGTGTGTGTGTGTGTGTGTGTGTGTGGTACTGGGGATTGAACTTAGGATCCTGTGCTTGCCAAGCAGGCACTTATTCTACTGAGCTATCTCCCTGGCCCTGTGTTTTGTCTTTGAGTGGCAGTGGAAACCATTCTGTGTACTTGTTCTCACCCACTTAAGCCTGCTTCCTAACAGACAAGCCCGTAGCTTCTTTTCTTATGTCATTGTGTAGAACACCATCTCCCCGCAATTTTAAGTCCTTCCACATTGGAACTTAAGATTTCCAAGTTCTGTTTCTCTGATTATTCAGATTTTGAAAATATAATCCTTACACCACAAACTATTGCCCCCTACCATGCACATGTCTGCTTTGGAGCCAGATGATTATGGACTGAAACTGCTACAAACTGGGATCTAAAGAAACATTACCTTCATTTAACTTTGAATGTTGGGTATTTTGTCTCAGCAAAGAGAAAAATAACTAAGACAATTTGGTATCAGAATTGGGGGCATTGCTGTGGCTATACTTGACCATGTAGATTATAACATTTTAGAATCGTTTGTGAGAAGAATTTGGAAGGATTCAGGGATATCAGTTGAAAAAGTAGAGATGAATGCCTTAGGCTTTAGTATATAGGAGTTTCTACTCAGAGCTCAGAAAACCGGAAGGCTGATACAAATCCTAGCAGTAAAGACCAGGCTTGGGCAGTTTCTGCTGGGAAGAAGGATTGTATTGGTTCTTAGACTACAGATGACATGTTTTATGGCTTGGCAGAAAGTTTATCTACATTTTGCTCAAATCCAGAGACTTTTCCTGAGACTAAAATTAAAGGTGAAAGATTAATTGATCTTGCAGAAGAAATTTGAAGACAGTATAATACTGAAATAGTGACATGGATACCGTTGGTAGCTTGTAGTCAGATGTATGTTGAAAATCAAAGAGCAAAGAGTCAACCACAATGATTTAAAGCACTGTGCAGGCCAGGAATATAGCTCAGAGGCACAGCACCTGCCTGGGAAGCCTTAGGTCATGAGTTGGATTCCCAGCATTGAAAAACAAAATAAAACTCACAAACAAAAAACGTGGTGAGTTTGGCCAGAAATGAAGCTCTGGTAAAACTGTGGGCTGCAAAAATAGAGCAGAGGAGATACTGATTGATGAGAAGGAGCAGGATAACAGAAAAGATGATTTCAGGGTATGACAAGAAGCAGCAGGAGACCATCCTTCGCAGCCTCCAATTTGCAAAACTGAAAGACTTTGCTTTGAGAAAAAAGCCACAGAGCACCATGTTCCAGAATGATAGTGGCCTAGAGAACTTGTTTCTTGAATAGCATTCAGAGTGCTCAGGGATCCAGGCACTCGACCCTGATAGCCAAGAGATTGGGCAGCTTGGCTTCTGCTCCAGCTGGCATCAGACCTTGGCATCCATCCTCCATGGGGCACTGGCTTTAGGCGCATACACACCAAAGAGATGTCGGATCAGGAAATCTGCCTCTACAAGGATTTTAGAAGGCCTGGGAGGCCAGACTATACACCCCACGGAGGCAGTGAGTGAAGCTGTGAGTGTGAAGCCAAAGGTGCAGTGGAGACTTGAGAACTCTGCAGAATTCAGGGCCACGGATTGTCTGAGGAAAACTGTAAGGAGGGAGCAGAGTGGGCTTCAAAGAGAAGCTATGGCAGCTACAACCACCATTAGTGCCCCACGGGTGGAGTCACCCAAGTTCCTTGGAGTTTACAACTAGCCCCAGGTTGTTGGAACTGGAGGACTTAATATACGCCCTGCTGGAGTTTGGACTTGCTCTGATTCTGTTCTGTTGTATCCTTCTGTTTGCACCTTCTGGATTGGAAAGTTCTATCATGTGCCATTGAATGTTAGAAGTGTATAACTTCCTTTTCATTTGTTTAGGGTTCATGGCTAAGAGTTTACCTTAATTTCAGAGGAGCTTGAGACTTGAAATTTTCGGCAATGGTGAAACTGTCAGGACTTTGGCAACTCTTTGACATGGACTAAATGCCTTTTGAATAAAGGGACATCCCTTGAGTTTTTTGGTCGACACCAGGAGTGGAATGTTATAGTTCTGTGTCTAGATATATGAGTATATAGTTTTTTTTTTCCAGAGGTGGCTGAATCTAGTGGGAGTGATTTATAGTGCAATTATGGGATCAAGGGTGCTCGGATTAAGGGTGAGTCATTGCTGGATCAGTCTATTGATTGGACTGGCAATGATAATACCAATAGACTGGATGGGATATAAGAAATGGAAAGAGGCTTGCCTGTGGCTATTGCTGTCTTCCATCACCATGGCCTGGTGTCCCTCCGCCAGGCCACCCTGCCTTGGAGCTAGCTGACTGTGGAATGAAACCTCTAAAAGCTGTGAGCTAAGCAAACCTTTCTTCTCTTTACCTTTGTGTATAAGGTATTTTACCTCAGAAACGAGAAAAGTAGCTAAGGCATGCAGTCTTCAGTAGAAGGATTAAAAATGGGCCCACTTGAAGAAAGTCAAGAATTCTATTTGAATTATTAATTGTTGGAAAACAGCTTGCTCTCCAGAGGGTAATAAAGTTAATAGTTTCATTGAAATTTTCATTCCAATGAGTATGTGTGGTGTTTTACATTCAAGCATAACCCATAATTGATTTTCAGAGGAATATAACAACATTTGCATTTTTTTGTGGTCTCACTATGTAGTTCAGACTGGCCTTGAAGTCACTAAGCTGCCATTGAATTCACAAAGGCCCTCCTGCCTCCTCTGTGCTGAGATTACACGGGTGTGCCACCATGCCAGGCCAACATTTGTTTTCATTCAAATTTTCCTTTTTTTCTTTGATAATTGGCTTATGTATCAAAGATTTGAATTATAGACCCCTAATATCTAATTAGGAGTACTATGTACCCCTCAGTTATATGGAACGTGAAAGTCTAAATCTTGGAATATTACATACATATTCATCTAAATCCTCATTTACCTAGAATGTGACAATTTGAATCCCTAATGTTGCATAAATAAAAACAAAAATTTGAGTTAAATCTTTATTTTCTTTCTTTTGTCTTTTTTCATTTTGGGAGGGTGACACTCATTGTTTAACAGTGCATAAAGATTATACTTTTATTTTAGTTTTCTAAGAGTCTTAGACCACTGTGAGTTCAACCAAAACCAATATTGCTTAGCGGAGCTAATTCTGATGACTGTTTATACATCACTTCCTATCACTTTAACCACAGGAAGGAGAGGTTGTTAGCTCATTATATTTGCTTTAAATGTCTAACTTTGGCCTCCATTATAAACAAAAACTATGAAACATGCTCCTCCACTGTCATAAATGTTTGAGTATAAAAAAACAAGTCCATAATAAGACTTTTACTCTCAAGCTTAAATTTCAAACCAGGCGTGAAGATGAAGAGATTTGCTACTGTTGAACACAGGTCTTCAACTATAGGGACACTTGGTAGCACTTGATCGATGAGGTTGATATGTTAAGAAAAAAACCCAAAAAACTACCTTCTTACTTTTCAGGAAATAGAGTCAGAATTACCAGAAAATATCTCCAGTGTCCTCTTTTCTGTGTCAGTCATTTGACTCCAGATCTAACTCAAGAAACTCAAGAGACATGGAAGTCCGGTAAAGCTCATGACTGGTAGAGAGTGCCACAGTCCCCTTTGTAATTACAGGGCTTAATCACAGCCTTCGGGTTCTGGCTGTTTTTCTACTCACTGCATCTCCTCTACGGGCAAGGCAGGGAAGGTGAAGGACAGACAGCTGTGGTGAGAGACTTGATGCTGCAGACGGCTCTCCAGCACCCACACATCCTCGCCCAGTGTGGGCTGAGTTCCGGCCGGCCAGCCCTTCCTAGTCTCCAGGCTGACTCACCCTGCGCTTGTCACCTACTCATAGCCCCTGTCTCAGCACTATTTGCGCCACAAGCAGAGCTGGGCTCCCCAGCGTCGGGAGGGTACCACAGTCCTCTTAGATCTCTCATTGCTAGAACGGGAAGAGGACTTCCTGGCTATCCCTTGCTTTGCAGATGACGAAATTCAGGCCCAGGAAGACTGTCTGGTGGTCAACTCCAAGTTCATCTAGAATTCCTGCCTTCCAGATGTGTCTTCATGGGGGTCACTCCCCTCCTTACCTCCCATTTCTGATACTAGAGGTCCATCTCTTTAGAATACTAGAGTCCTAGTTAATCAATTCCCCTGAGGAGAAGAACCATTTGACCAATTTTAAAAAGCTTTTATTTATTTATTTAGTTGTTACAGGTTCTGCTATGCAGCTCAGACTCATAGTGATCCTCCTGTCTCAGCTTCCCTGGTGCTGGGATTACAGGTGTGTACTACCACTCCTGGTTTCCGTGGCTGGCACAGTGTGTCCAGGGTTTGGGGGCTGATATGGCACGTGGTGCAGGGACTGAACCCAGGTCCTGGTGCTTGCCATAGCAGGCGCTTAGTCCACCAAGCTAGCTCCAAGCCCTACTTGGCCAATTTGAGAGTAACACTGACCGACACTGATTTGCTGTGATGGATAGCAGGTCCCACCCAGCTCACACAGTAGTATGTTCTCCGGAGTTTTATGTTAGTCCTAAAAAGAGGTTGGAAACCTTCTCAGATTATGGGACTTAGAAGTGGGATTTGGGAAGTGAGAAGACTAGATTAGGCAATTAGGTTGGAGCCCTCAGGATTGAATCCTGCAAGACAGAGACCTCACAGAGATTTCTGTGCCCTCAGAGACATGCTGTTTGGACCCTCAGCCTCCAGTGCCATGAGCTAAATAAATTTCTCTTCTTCATGATGAGTCCTGCCCCAGTATTTCATTAGCATGAAGAACAGTATAGCAATATGCCCGCCTTAACAGCAACCATGGCTGTTCCTGAGGATGCGAGGTGGCAGAGCTTCTTCTGGGGTGGGGCTCTTTGATGGGGGCTGTTGGGACTTCTGGCTGCAAGCCTAGGAGGGACTGAGGGACAAAGCTGGGGGCTGCTGCTTTGATTCGCACCACGTTCCTCCTGTGGCTTTCTTCACTCTGCTGTCCTGTGGGCGCCTGCCAGCAGCCCTCACTGCCGCGCTGCCTATCGTGAGGGCTGGGAGGACTGTTGTGCCTCTGACTCTGCTCAGCTTTGAGTGTCATGGCTGCCAGCTGCTCCATGGGAACAGAATATTATTATTGGTGTCTTTGGCTCATCGAGACTTCCAGCTGTAGTAGCTGCTCGACTCCTTTTAGCTTCATTTGTCCCATAATATTTTCATTTCCCCAGTAAGGAGACTGACTTCTAATTCTGGATAATGTCAAACTGTGACAATGCCATCAGAATTTAGAAGGAATTCCATTTCTTTAAAAACAGCTTCAATGCTGAATGGAAATCACTGACTTCTCTGTATTTCTCTTTTTTTACTTAAAAAAAATAGGCTGGGAAGCAAGCCACATTTTCACCTTCATTTGGAGTTTTTCAAGGAAAACTATTTGTGAGGGCTTTCATGTATGAATGAGTGAGGAATGAAAAAGAAAATCTTTGGGAACCTTCCGATTGAGCTTATCTTCTTTTTTGGTAATGAGAACTGAACTCAGGACCTTGCACTTGCCAGGCAGATGCTTATGCTGCTGAGCTATATCCCAGGCCCCAGATTGAGAAAGAGTAGCTCTTACATCTCCAAGCATCCAGCTCCCTCCCTCTCTAGCAAAGTTGCTTCCTGATGCCTTCTCGCATGGCAAGGGCTCATTTCCCACGTGTGTCCCATGAGATGTCATAAGTTGTTTTGTTAAAAAAAAAAGTAGTAGCAATGGATTTTTCTGCCCACTAAATTATATTTAAGAATCACTAGGCATGAGAAGACTACTAAAGTACACATGCCATTCCGGCCATTATTAACACTGAGATAGATTTCTACTGAGTGTTCAACTGACATGGATATTCTCTCTGAAGACACCAACCTATGATATGCGTTGTTCCTTCAAATTCAGAGCCGCTTCATTGTATTATTTCATGCAATCAAGGCACCAACAATATATTACACAAAGCTGTTCTCAAAGTCTATGTCTCACAAGGGAGGATCAAACAGAGAATTGAAATACTGTGCCTGGTATAAATGAACCACGATAGACAGTTAAAAGACAACACTAATCACAGTCCTTGGCTTTCATAAAACTCCTCAAGATAGTGATGCCTTCTAAAGCAGCCTGAGTTGTGACTACTTGAGCACAAGGGCAGAAGCTCGCCTCTCACAGCCGCGGTGCCTCGGTCAGAGACAGGATTTTTAATATTCTCTGGCAGTGAAGACGCGGTGTGCAGACCTGGAGGCCTGCAGAGTTATGAGCTCTTGAGTCGGCGCAGCGGGATCAGTCTGAATTCCAGCTACTTGGTCTCCCTTTGAGGAATTATTTATTTAGTCTTGCCAACATTTGCTTTATGTACAGAGCAAAAATAAATCAGGTACAGAGATCTCAGAGAACTACCTGGAAGGTAAAATGCATTGGCTATTTTATTACCTAGCATTTATGTTGTGTCCTACATGCAGAGGGGCTCAGCACGTCATTTTTTCCTCGTATTAAACAATAATTATTTTTAATTTAGTTCTACTCTATTAAAATTTCACAATGTATTAGTTAAGTTGGAGTTTTTAAAAATAAAACTCAAGTTAGTATTTTATCTTAGCTCCTATTGCTGCTGTTTTCTTAGGGAGGTTCTCATACGCAGCCTGTGCTGTCCCGGCTCTCGGTTCTCCTGCTTCAGCCTCCTGCTTGCTGGGGTTGCTCGCATATACCTCCTTGCCTGGCTTTCTGTTAGGTTTTAAGAGTGTCTTGTAAAATACACTTAGAAAATGGTGACATAATTATTCACCTGCATGAAAACTAAATGATTACCAAATATGGTAGCGAGAGTGAAATGACTTATGTGGTTAATTACCACACTCGATTTAGGCAGTTTCCTTTTGGTAGACATTAATCCCTTGCATTTTGCTATTATAAATAGTAGAGAATATGAAAAATTAGTAGAAACAAAATAAAAAATCATATTGGTTGATAATCCCTTCTGAATAGATTTCAATAGACCTCAAAACTTAAAGACATAATGAATGTGACTCATTTTACCAGGGGGAATCTCAACTGGTTTAGCCACTGAAGAAAAGTTCAGTGGTTTCTCATTAAGTTAAACATAAAATTACCATATGACCCAGCATTTCCATTCCTAGATCTATATTCAAGAGAATAAAAAACAGATGTTGAAGTAAAAATGTGTATATGAATGCGTGTTCATGGAAACACTATTTACAATAGCCAAAATGTGGAAACACTTAAAAAAAAAAAACTAAGGGAGGAATGGATAAACAGCTGTAATATTTTCATAGAGTGAATTATTATTCAGCCATTAAAAGCAATAAAGTGCCGACTCCAAGGCAGGTGGGCTTGAAGACACTGTGCGGACTGAAAGAAGCCGCGCTCCAAGTCGCATGGAGTCCAGGCACAGGAAGGCTGGCTTTGCGCCTCTCCACCGGGCTCTTTCCTGAAGATAGCTCCTGTGTGTTAGACAGACACCAGCCAGTCCTGATAAACACGTCGTGTACAAGTTTGGCTCTGATAACAAACTATCCATATTTGGATTCGCGTCCATAGCTATACTGTCGCTACCCAGTTCTGGAGCCTGGGGACACCTTCTGGAGACCCTTCCCATGTTCTTTGCTTCCTGAACAAAGAAAGAACTGGATACTGCAAGCATTCATGAAAGGTAGGAAAGTAAAGCTGTTCTGAAGGCTGAGCGAGGACCAACTACGGTAGGCAAGACGTGCGCTCTCGGGTGAGGGCAGCTCGGCTCTCACCGGCAGCAGCCCCTCTGCGGAGGGCAGACCGAGGCCGGCCCAGCACAACACTGCCCACGTTCTCCTGAGGAGAACCCAAGGTAGTTCTTTTCTGATTGGACCCAGGGGCCCTGCCAGGTTGCCACTCCCTAACCACTTGCCTCGTTGGAAATACAACTTTCTTTCAAAAATAGCAGGGCAAGGGGGGAGATAGTTCAGTAAAATAAGTGCTTGCCTGGCAAGCGCAAGGGTCTGGGTTAAATCCCTGGTCCCACAAAGAAAAAAAAAAAAGCAGGGAAGTGCTGCCGTTTGCTATTTTGTTTTTACCAATTGTTTTATTTACCACCAGATGGCTTTTTAATTTTCTTTTTACTTATTTATTTGGTACAGGGTCTTGCTGCGCAGCTCAGATTTGTAGTGATCCTCCTGCCTCAGCCTCCCGAGTGCTCCAGCATGCGCCCCCATGCTCTGCTTCAGTGGCCGGCTGCGTGCGTCCTGCCTTCTGGAGTTGGCCTGGCATGTGGTACTGGGGATCGAACCTGTGCCCTTGTGCTTGCCAGGCAACCACTGAGGCCACCAAGCTATTTCTGTGGCTCCCACCGAGTGACTTGAAAGGAAATAAGGTTCCATTTCAAAAACTTTTGATATATGAAAATGATTTAACTTTCTTTTTCGATTCTGGAGATGAAGTCCAGGGCTTCATAAACACCAGGCAAGGGCTTCGCCGCTGAACACACCTGCACCTCCAGAAAGCAGTTTTGAAAAAGCGGTGTCACTGATATTTAATGTGAGGGAGTACAAGACTGAGAAACGGTGCACTTAAGTTTAAGGAATATGCTATTGCCAGCAGAATAATGACTTCAAAGTTGAAGCGGAAGCATGCAGTTGCCAAGCACGCAGCCGACCACATGAAAGTGCAAATGAGGAGATGTTGAGTGCACCCTTCATGTGCAACAGCCCCTGATTTCTCATTTGAAAAATAGCCTGCACCCGTCCAGCGGTCACTCCCGCCTCCTCTCTTCCTGTATCTTCCATTTTTGGGAACCAACAATCTGTTTTCTGTCTCTGGGTTTGCCATCCTTGGTTATTTTATACACAAGGAAGCATGCAGCATGCAATCTTTCATGTCTGGTTTCTTCTGCTGAGCACGGTGTTTTCAGGGTTTATCTATGTTGCTGAACCTATTGGCACTTCATTCACGTAAGGTCGGATGTTCTATGGTTAGAACACACCACACTTTGTTTACCCACCCATCCTTTGATGGACATTTGCATTGTTTCTACCGTGTGGCTGCTGTTTGCAATGCTGCTCTGAATATTTGTGGAGGCTTTTCTTTGAATACCTGTTTTTAGTTTTGGGGGTGCATACCCAGGAATGAAACCTCAGGGTTGCACGGCAGTTTTGGATTTAGCATCTTTTGGTCATTATTGGAGGTTGAATCCCGGGATACGCCCGCACTAAACTACTGTCGCTCACCCTTTTCAAGTTTTTATTTTGAGACAGGGTCTCAGCAAAATGCCCAGGCAGGCCTTGAATTTGAGGTTCTCTTACCAGGATACCCTCAGTGGTGAAATTTCAGGTCCATGCCACCAGGGTCAGCTGCCTTTAATATATAGAAAAATCCACTACATTGTTATCTGCAGTGATTGCAGTGTGTGAAGTTCCTACTGGAAATACCGCTACAAGCAGGCATTCCTGTTTCCTCATGTACTCATCAACTCCAGTCTTTTTCCTTCCTTCTTTGCACCCTTCCTCCTCCCCTCCCCTCCCCTCCTCTTCTTTTCTGCCATTGCCCCTCTTTATGCCTCTTTCCTTCCTCTATTCTTCCTTCTCTCTCTCTCCTTTCTCTTTCCCCTCATCTTCCCTCTTCTTCCTCACCCCACTCCTTCTGTTGTATGCAATATAGTATCACATTGTGATTATGGCATGTATTTCCTTAATGACCATTTTTGTGTGCTTGTTAAACGTTCATTTGTTTTATTTGGAGAAATGTTGTACATAGTATAGGGCTTTGCAAGGGAAACAATACAGTATAGGACACTTAATTATAAAATTATTTTATAATAGGTCACCCAAAGAGTTATATACAAAAAGAATCAGAAAAATCTGTCTACACACTAGAGACCTAAAGCTTCCAGCAGAGGGCCTAGATCCCATGATCATGTCCTGTAGGAGTCCAGCCCAAGACCTAGAGCCCATGGCGGTGCCCTCCAGTGAGTCCAACTGGAGCCCAAGAGTCCACAGCCATGTCCCATGCAGGCCTATATTATGGATCTGCGCTGAGAAGGCCCAAAGGCCAGTGGTGGAAGGTAGAATGTCTGCGTTAGTGGGATGAAGAATCTGTGCCAGCAGGCTGAGGGATCTGCGCTGGAGCCAGGAACCTATGCTTGAGGTAAGCACCAGAGCTCCCCCAAAAGTACCATAGCATCCTCAACAACAGTGAGGTCCCCAGCTCCTCCTGTGACGAGGAAAGCCGAGTTCCCATCGGGAAAGCCAGTGTGACAAGCTTCTCCAGGAGGCTGAGCCAGGCACCAATTTCCCCTCCAGAGCCAGGCAGCGATGCTTGGAGAGAGGACCAGAGCTCCTCCGCAGTGAACCATCACCTCTCTCTCACCTGACAGTGAGGTACCGAGCTCTTTCACTGATAAGAACAGCCGAGGTCATCAGGAAAGCCAGCATCACAAGCTGCTCTGGGAAAGCCAACAGCGCCCTACAGCTTCTAAACCGCTTCCTCTCTTATGAGGCTGGTCACAGTACTCAGCGGGGTCCCCCACACCCAGCACCACACTGGTACAGTTCAGCTGGGTGTTACACGTTGACCACCAGTTGTCAGTCCACCTCTAATCACTATTAAAATTCTGTCCCCACCTGAAAATTGAATGTTTTTGTCATTTTGTTCTTGCATTGTAACATTAACAGTATTACTTGTGCTACTTGTAATACTATTGCTCATAATATTAAGCTCTTATATATATGGTTAGCATCTATTTTCTCTTATTATAGAATCTCTTCCTTTGTTTCTTGATGCACAAAATGCTCTAATACTTATGAAGTTCAGTGTATCTATTTCTAAATGTAATATTTTTTAACATTTTATTGTTATGACTTTATTTATTTATGTTATGGCTGGCTCAGCCTGTCTGGGGGTGGGGCTTGTGCAGCATGTGGTACCAAGGATCAAACCACAGTCCTTGCAGTTGCCTAAGCAGGTACCTTAGACCATTGAGCTATCTTTCTGGCCTGTTATGGTTTATGTCTAGTTGTCCCCCCAAAGCCTCATGCAATCATGGGGCGGGGACTACTAGAATTTGAGACATGAGTCATGATCCACTAGGATTATGTGTTACAATTGGTTCCTCCCTGGAGCATGACCTGGGCCTGCCTAGGATATGATTGGCTCCTCCCTAGAGCGGGATCAGGGGCCCATCCTGGGGTATGAT
>PVKN010004157.1:0-34440 GCA_004027915.1 Capromys pilorides
CTGCCTGGCAAGTGCAAGGTTGTGAGTTTGAACCCTGGTCCCGCAAAAAAAAAAAAAAAGAAAGAAAGAAAGACAAAACAAACAAAACAAAAAGAATAATAAAGAATAATATAACTCACCTGTCTTCCCCTTTGAGTAACAAACATCAGCTATGCAGTTGAGGAGCTGGGTACATCCCTTCCTGCCACGGTTCCTGCTTTCCCTTTCAGAATCAATTCACATCTGTATCCTGTGCTTAGCCATCGTTCTCTTTTTAGGACTGGTAGATCTATTGTTATATGCAGATAGGAGGATAGAGATTATGTACTTAGCCTTCTCTGAGTCAGCCAGCCACTTGGTTGATTTGGGTATGGCCTTCAAGTTTGTTGGTTTGTTCTTTTTCTGTTGTGGGGTGCTGGGGATTCAACCTAGTGTCTGCACATATTTATGACTTTGAAAGTTCTTGCAGGGCATGGTGGCGCACGCCTGTAATCCCAGCACTTGGGAGGCTGAGGCAGGAGGATCAGTGCTAGTTCAAGACCAACCTGGGCCACAAAAGTGAGCTGAAGGCCAGCCTGAACTGCATGATGAGACCCTGTCTCAAAAAGACAAAAAAAAAAGAAAAGAAATTTCTTAATCCCTTGCCTATTTTTATACTGTTTTATAATATGTGTAAAAAACCAATGTGTAGGAAAAAAAGGGGACAATGGAGAGATAAGTGCCTGCCTGGCAAGCACAAGGTCCTGCGATCCCTGGTACCATAACCAAACAAACAAAAAAACCAATGTGTATTGCAATGAATTTATTATTAATATTATTAGTATTATGATTGTTGTACTAGGGATTGAAGCTAGGGCTTTTGCACTGACCTGTATCCCCATCCTATTTTTAAAAATTTTAGTTTTTGAGACCAGGTCTTGATAGGTTTCATAGGCTGGGCTTGAACTTTTGATTCTCTTGCCTCAGCCTCCCAATGCAATATTTTATGCTTGACATTTTTATTGAGATCTATTAAGGTTCTTATGTGTAGCTCTAATCCATTCATTCTATCTGGATTGTAATATTCCATGCTTTGAGCCAGGCATGGTGGTTCCTACCTGTAACTTTAGCACTCAGGAAGCTGAGGCAGGAAGATGGTTGTGAGATTCAAGTCATCCTGGGCTACACAATGAGTTCAAGGCCAGTTTGAACTATATAGTAAGATCTTATCTCAAACAAACAAAAAACTAAAACCGCATTCCACGGGGGCTTTCAGGTTAGTTCAGTGGCTTAAGCACCTGCTCAGCAGTCCCAGTTAGGCACGGGGAACTGTGGTTCAGTCCCCACACTCACCCTTAAGGCAGCCTGAGCCAGCCAAAAAAAAAGGCTTCTCAAAACGACATCCATATTCCATGCTATGATCATGTTTACATCACAACTAACTGCCCATGAGAGGAAAACTTTCCACTGAGGAATTCTTTTTTTCTGTTTATTCTTTCTTACTAGCATTGCTGTAGTGGACATTTTTTTCAAGTGACTGTGAGAGCTCTAGGACTATGACTTCCAAACTTTAAAAAAAAAGTTACATGGAATCTGCTGTAAAAAACCATCTAGTATATGGGGCCGGTGAGATGGTTCAGTGGTCTAAAGTGCCTTCTTGGAAAAGCTCAGGCAACTGCAGGGACTGCAGTTTGATCCCCGGCACCACATGCTGCGCCAGCCCCACCACCAGGGCAGGCTGGGCCAGCCACAAAATAAATAAACAAACAAACATAACAAGCAAACAAATAAATAAAAATAAAAATAAAAACATCTAGTGTACATATGTGTTCACATAGTACACAACAAATGTGTATACTACTTACGCAATATGTGTACTACACAGTGTTGTACTATATGTGTGTTTGCAGATAATTTCTAGCTTGATTTCATTAAGAAAATTAGCTGGAGGGCCAGCCAGATAGCTCAGCGGATTGAAACATCTGCTTAGGGCCTGGGATGTAGCTCAGCAGCATAAACCCCCAGGGCCCTCTGAGATGGCGATTGAGACTGGGCATGTTGGTGTGCACCTGTAAGTCCAGCCCTAGGAACCTGAAAACAGGAGAATCACTACAAGTCCAGTCTGTGTAGTGAGACCTTTATAGACCTATACTAAAACACACAAACACACACACACACACACACACACACACACACACACAAAAGAAAAAGAAAATTAACTGAATGTTGGGGCTGATGAGATGGCTCAGTGATCTAAAGTGCTTGTTTAGACAAGTTTAAGCAACTGCAGGGACTGCAGTTCAATACCCAACATCACATGCTATGCCAGCCCCACCCCCAGGGCAGGCTGAGTCAGCCATAATATAGAATAAGTGCTTGCCTGGCAAGCGCAAGGGTCTAAGTTCAATCCCCAGTTCTGAGAGAGAGAGAGAGAGAAAGAGAGAGGGAAAATTAGCTGAATGTGATGGAGAATGCCTATAATCTCAGAACTCTTGGAGACTGAGTCAGGAGGATGGAAAATTCCAGTTCTGCCTGGGCAATTTAGTGAAACCTTGACTTAAAAGATTAAGGGCCTGGGGAGATAGCTCGGGGACATAAGCGTGTGCCTGGCAAGTGCAAGGTTCTGAGTTCAGTCCATAGTGCTGAAAAAAGAAAAGAAAAAAACAGCATGGATGTAGCTCACTGTGATGGCTCTGGGCTCAACCCTTAATACCCCCTCCCCCTGAAAAACTTGCTGGTCAGGATCCACTAAGTTAATTGTAGTATTTGCTAGCAGTGTGTGATCCTTTGTATAGGAAATAGTACCTGAAGGCCTGTAACCAGGACAGCAGTTATAGGTTGTAGGATCTATGCACCTTCAACCTGACTAGATTTTGCCAATTAAGTGTTTGGCCTGATGTTATTTAAGATATCTGAATCTTTGATTCACTGTGATAAATAAAATGTGCTCGTTAAAGTGTTCAGCAGCCAGACATGGTGGTGTACTCCTGTAATCCCAGCAGTTGGGAGGCTGAAGCAGGAGCATTGTTGCAAGTTTGAGAGTAGCCTGGGCTGCAAAGTGAGCTCAAGGCCTGCCTGAGCTACATAGTGAGATTCTGTCTCAAAAAGGCAAAAAAAAAAAAAAAAAAAAAAAAAGTCCCTCAGCCAGGCCCTGCTTAAATAGAGGGCTAAGAGTCCTTGCTTAGCACAGCGAGGCTCTGAGTTCTATTCCCAGCACTGGGGGACAATTTTTATGAAAAAAAAAAAACCATCGGAAGTCAGTATTCTTTGTGTCCTGTGAACAGGTGACACCTTTGTCCTTATGAGCACAGGCTGTGCCGGTTTGGGGTAACTACCTTCTCCTCAGGTGTCCACCACATTTTCCTCCTTCCTGGTGTCCTGAGGGGCAACTCTGCCTCTAGTTACAGGAGCTGCAGAGGAGGAGATTGAGACAGTGTGGCCACTTAGTTTATAGTGAACCTTTACTAAGTCCAGTTCTCTGCTGGACCCCAGGATAGAAGGATGAAAATGAGCTAGCCCCTGCTTTCAAGAAGGTCTATGCTGCGTGGGAAGAGAAACACGAAGAAATTTTGAAATGGTGTTGCAGGGGTCTTGCTGGTGGTGCAGGCTGCCTTAGAACTCAGGCTTTGAGTGATAGGTGCTACAGGCCTTGCACCAACATGTCAGCTGTCTTTCTCCTCTCTTGCCTGCCTGCCTGCCTTCCTGGCTTCCTCCCTTCCTTGAATATGCTAGGCAGGCACTCTACCTCTGAGCTATGTTCACAGCCCTTTTAGGAAAAAAAGAAAGAAAGAATAAAAAAATACATATATATGGCTGGCCTTGAGTTTACTTTGTAGCCCAGACTGACCTTGAATTCAAACTTAGAACAATCCTCCTTGCTCCAGCCTCTCAAGTGCTGGGATTACAGAGGTGCCTCATTATGCCTGGCTCTAGTTATGATTCTTTACATGGTGGAGTGAAATGAACCTTCATTCCTGCAGGCCTGGAGCTGTCCGTAGTGGTACCTAGGTTGGGTTGCCATAGTTTCTGTTGACCTTAACCAGAGACGTGGTAACACCAAGAGATGCCCTGCGCTGGGTCCTGTAATGCAAGCAGACTTCCTTTCCTTCCTTATGTAGTAGAATCCAACTTCCCTCTGATAATTGGGCTCCAGCCAGCACAGTAACTCCTTTCTTGGTCTGTGATTTATGGAGATAGGGAGTCCAAAGTGTCAGGGTGGCAGTCTTGATTCCAAATTCAATGCAATCATTGTGTGTGTGTGTGTGTGTTGGTGGGGCGGGGTCTCACTGTGTAGCTCAGGCTGACCTTGAACTTGCAGTGATTCTCCTGCCTCCTGAGTGCTCAGTGTGGTCATTTTTTTTACGTCTTCTGGTAAAAACAGTCTTCCCTTCAGAACTAAGACCAGCAGAGCTTAAGGTTGCAGAAACAGGAAGCAGAACTTTTGTTGGTGGGTCACTAGGGGTAAGAGCAAATGCTGCTGCTTCATTTTGGCCTTGTGATTCCTGGACCTGTGAATCCTGGCTGGGGGCACATATAGCCCACTAGAGAAGAGTGCCTAGGTCCTTCAGGGTGTTGTTGATCTCCATCTTCATACCAAGCCTGCTTCTCAGGAGAGTGGGGCCTGGTAAGCCAGAGAGACCGGTGAGCAGCAGTGCCTTGCTGTGCTCTGTTCCTAGAGCAGAGTGCCTTGAAGGGGGGCAGTGCTGTTGGAACACCATAATTATAGCGATGGTGTTCTGCAAGCCTGTGGATGGTAGATTTGGCAGAAGCACTCTGCAAAGGAGCAGATGTTAGCTGGCTGTGTGGTGCACACTTGTAATCTCAGCACTCTGGGAGGCTGAGGTAGTGATACAGGAGGCAGGGTGTGGCAAAGCTGGCTGGGAAAATAAGCAGGCCCTGTCAATCACAAGATCTGAGGATGATGCCAAATAATTCTCAGGACCCTATGTGTGGAACTTCTCACAGGCTGCCATGAGACGTTAACGGCATTAGGGAGGTGAGATGTGGGCTGGCAGGATAGCTCAGTGGACTAAGTGCCTGCTTAGGCAAACACAGGGACCAGGGTTCTATCCCAGCACCACATGCTGCACTGGCCCCACCCTGGGCGTGCTGAGTCTGCCACCAAGACCAGGCATGTGGTGCATGTCTGTAACCCCAGCACTGAAGAGGCTGAAAGTGAGGGTCACTATGAGTCCAAGCTGCTTACTGAGATCCTATACCAAATGCATTAAATAAATAAGATAAAACCAAAACAAGACAAAAAAAATGTACAGTCCCATTTCAATTTATTGAGCCTTTACAGCCCAGATGGTCCAATCCCATATATACCTTTTCCATTTCTTTTTAAGACCACAATATATTTGTTGGGGGAAAGAAAGCTTCTGTCCAAATGGCTGGTCAGATAGCTGGCAGATTAAAGTGCCTGCTTAAGTAGACACAGGAACTGGGTTTTGTTTCCCTGCGTGCTGTGCCAGCCCTGCCCCTGGGGCACACTGAGATGGTAAATGAGACTGGGCATGATGGCAAGTGCCTATAATACCAGGGCTTGGGCGGCTGAAAACAGGATCACTATGAGTCTGATCTACATAGTGAGACCCTGTAGACCCTGTACTAAATACATAAAAAACAAAACAAAACAAAGCTTCTGTCCAAGAGAGGGACAGAAGGGAGACCTGAGTGGGTTACCCAATGGTGCTTCCATTGTTTTTTTTTTTTTTTTTCAAAATTCTACCATTCTTTTTTTTTTTTTTTTTAAATTTTATTTTAAAGAGTAAAAACAGCAGAAACAAATATAGAAAAACAGTAACAAGCAAGAGTACATATAGTACAGAATCTCAAAAGGTGCTTCCATTGTTGATGACAATGTTCTGTGTACATGTGACTCTTTCTTGGGGACCAGATAACACCGAGTTCTTGATGGACAGCTCATGTCCATGATAGCTTGGTGGTCTTTGGTTAAGTGTTCAGTTTCTCCTAAGGCCAGGTAGCAAGCCAGGGACTGTTACTGATGAAGGACAGCAAGGATTTGCTCTGAAAGTTCAAGGGCCTTGTGCCATGATTTAGCTGTTGGAGTCTGCCAGTGCCACCAAACATGATACCTGTTTTTACCCACTCTTTGAATGGCATCAGACATGCAGGAACCTGCATGGCAGCCTGGACTTGCTTCAGAACCTGTACTTATTCTGGGAACCACTCAAAACTAGCAGTTTAAAGCTGGGTATAGGGACACATACCTACAACTCCAGCACTTGGAGGCTGACACAGCAAGACTGCCAGGAATTTGAGGCCAACAGGGGCTACATAGTAAATTCAAGGCCAACCTGGACTAGTAACTCTGTCTTAACAAAAAATAAACAAACTAGCAGCTTTTTGCCCCCTCCCCCAATGTACTGGAGTAACACACTCAAGTGAGAACTGTGGCAAACACTAGGCATTGTGCCTCCTCTTTGATTGCAGGAGAGGTTGGATGTATTGAGTTGTCCTTTATGATATAAGGGGTAGCTCAACGTGACCCACACTACTGGACCCCTAGGAATACCACTGAAGTAGAAGACCCGTCTTAGTTACTTTTTCATTGGTAAGACAAAATACCCAAAGGTAATGAAGGTAAGTTTTATTTCAGCTTTTAGTTTGTAGAGGTTTCAGTCCATAGTTGACTGACTCCAAGGCAGGGTAGCATGGCAGAGGGGCATTGAAGAGGAGAAACAGTCCGTGGCAGGGTGGGCAGAAGGCAACTAGGAACAGCACCAAAGCAGCCTGCCTTTCCCTTTTATCCCTTCCAGGCTACTTGCCTTTTGGGTGGTACTACCCTCGCCCAGGGTGGGCCTTCCCATTATCCACAGCCAGAGGTATGGTAAACCAATCCATGGACTAATTTAGTCACCACATACCCTTAATCCTGGCATCGCATTAGTTAATCTCAGCATCATATACATGAAATCTAGCCACCTCAGAAAAACCTTATGGCCATATGAAGCTTTTGAGGCCATATAGAAACAAGCCACAGCAACCTCTGAATTTTTGTCAGATTTATTTCCCAGCCTTTGACACATGAATGTCTTTTTTTTTTTTTTTTTTTTTTGTCTTTTTGAGACAGGGTCTCGTTATGCAGTTCAGGCTGGCCTTGAGCTCACTTTTGCAGCTCAGGCTGGTCTTGAACTTGCACCGATCCTCCTGCCGCAGCCTCCCAAGTGCTGGGATTATAGGCATGCGCCACCACGCCTGGCATGAATGTCTTACAGTAAGTCCATTTTTTGCTTGTGAGGTGCAGTTGTCATGTCATTAATATAAGAACTGGTGCAAGAGCCTGTGGGAGAGAAGAGATTCAGGACCTCTACTAACTAGATTGTGACAGCACTGTACAAGAGGTTAACTGAAGTAGGATAGTGAAGGTGTAACGGTGGCTTTGTCAGCTGAACTCAAACTGCTCCTGGTGGACTTTACTAACAGGTATTGAGCAAAAGAGCATTTGGTAGATCAGCAGCTGCATATGGTCTCAGGGTCTCCGTGTGCTTCTGCAGTGAGACTGTATGTACGCCAGCAGCCTGAGCTGCACGCTCCAGCTGGTTGGGGCTCATAGGAATGCGGGGCCGTTGCCCAAGATCCATTTGTTTTCTGCACAGGTCAAATATGAGCTGCATAGGAATGTGGGAGTGGAGGAACTGTTAAAAAACCATTTGGTTTTTGAGAATATGATGAGGTTTAGGAGTTGTCACGTTCCCTGGTGGAGATAGCTCTAGTGGCCTCGTTTGGCTTTTCCTACTTTCCCGGGCCTTACTCTGAAGATGAGCGTCTTGAGTGGGCTTCCGCTGGGCTGGCTGCCCTCGCCTTCACTGCAGTTATGCTTCGCAGCACCGAGATGTGGGGACCTAAGCTCCCCTGCTCACATGGCCTTACTCTGCTCTGTGAACCAGAATGACTTCTTAGGTCCCTAGAATTAGTGATTGTTTAGGGTCAGCGTCCAGGAGCGCCCAGATTGGCTTTACCTCATTATCACTCCTTTTCCATACTTTGTTTTCTTTTTTTAACTTCATTATTTTATTTCTTCTGAAAGATCCCTCCTTTTCTTTCATTTTCAATATTTCTTGGCATTGACACTAAGTTTTTTTTGAAACAGGGTTTCACTGTGCAGTCCCGATTGACCTTGAATTCACTATATAGCCCGTGCTGCTTGAGGCAGTGCTCCTGCCTCAGCCTCTGGAGTGCTGGGATTTCAGGCATGTACCACCATGTCTGGCTGCCTGCTTTTATAGTTTTTCTAAGTCAAACCTATCTCTCTAGTTGCTTTGCACAATAACTAAACTAACACTTCAGCAATTTCTGTTTGTGTCAAGTCCTTGAGAATAGTCTAGTGTATTAATGAGCTTCCTGTTCCTGTGATAAATACCCGAAATACTTGGGAGAAGAGGAGCCAAGTGTGTGATCCTAGCACTCTGGTAGAAGAAAAAGAGGCTAGGGATGTAGTTCAGTGGGTAGGCCCAGAGTTCAGTCTCCTGGTACTAAACACACACACACACACACACACACACACACACACACACACACACACTTGCTTTGATCTGCTGTATATGTGGTTGGGAGAAGGTGGCAGAGGACTGCTTGGGACAGCTGAGGAAAAAGAGATAGGGGAGGGGGCTGGGGTCCCTATGTCCCCTCTAGGACCTACTCCAGGACCAACTTCCACTGGGCCCACCTTCTAAAGGTTCTGCCCCCTCCCGGTTGTGCCTCAGTTGGGAAGCAAACCTTTAACCCTGGTGCCTCTGGGAGCCCAGCCTAGATTTGAACTAACAGGCAGGATTCTCCCGCTTCCTCCCAGTGTGCCATTTCAGAATTACCTCCTGTGAAGGAGCGGAGCACTAGGGAGATTCCAGCTTTAATTTGTGAGTGCCTGGATTGGGCAGGGAGCACTACATTGGTAAATTCCATTCTCCATTGAGGGCCAAGGAAGAAAGGGTGGCAGGTCTGACCTTGAATTGAAGTGTGTATTCACAAGCTCGAGAGTGGAAAGTTCTCCAGAAATTACTGGGTGTGTTTCAAGGTGACATGGTTGTTGTAGGTATGTTTGCTGGTATTGTCTGTGCTCTCATTTGTTATTGAAATTAAAACGTGGAAAAGAACTAGAGCCAGTCCCTGGGCAGGAGGCTTTATGAGGGGCTCAGCCTTCAGAAACCTTAGGAAGGTTGTTAGCTCAAGCATCAGCAGAATACCTTTCCTAGCCCAGCAGGCATGAGGCTGAAGGAGAGCTTTTCTCAGGACAGGGCCTTTTAGAGCTTAGTGATTTTATAAGAGGCAGTGAGAGTTGGTTAAAAACATTTGTCCTCTTGCTGTCGTGAGGTCTGTCCCTTGGGGGTGCTGAGAGTTTGGTCATGGGGGAAAGTGGGAATTTAAAAGTTCACAAAGGAGCAGCCCCACATGGTAAGCCCAGGACTCCACCTGATTTCTTCCAATTATGTGTAAGTTTTTTTTTATGTATCATTTTGAGATAAGGTCTCACCTGAGCTATATGGTTCAGCTGGCCTTGATCTCACTTTGTAGCCCAGGCTTGTCTCCAGCTTGTAATGATCCTTCTGCCTCAGCCTCCCCAGTGTGGGTTCATAGGTGTGTGCCACCACACCCAGCCCTGTGTGTAAGTTTTCAGGAAATAAATTTCTTATTTATTTATTTGCATCATGCTGGCTGAATCCACTATGCTATGTAGGTAGTTCTGGCTGGCCTTGAACTTGTGGCGGTCCTCCTGCCTCAGCCTTCTAATTGCTGGAATTATAGGCATGTACACCATGCTGAGCTATTTATTTTTGAGATGGTGTCTTGCCATGCTTTCTAGGCTTAAACTCCTGGGCTTAAGTCTTGAGACATCTCTTCAGCCCTTGGACTTGTATTTATTTATTTGGAGTTTTCAAGGCATGGTCTCACTGTGTAACTCAAGCTTTCCTTGAGCTCACTATGTAGCCTGGTCTGGCCTTGAACTTGCTGCTACCCTCCTGTCTCAGCCTCTCACGTGCTGGGATTACAGATGTGAACCCATGCTTGGCTAGCCCTTGGACTTTAAAAACCAAGGCTCATTTAAGGCTTGATTTGTTACTAATGCAGCCCCTGAAGTCTTGCAGGAACTAAGCCATTCCAACCTGGGCTACAGTTTCTGGTAGAACCATACCTCTTTCCAAGGACTAGAAACTTTCTGGGATAGATTAAGCAGAATACCTTTGAGTTAATGGTTTTATGGCTTTAAGAACTTTGAACTTTATTTCTTTTTGTCTTTAATGTCTTAGTTTCAGTTTTCAATGGAATTTGAACTTTAATTTGGGAATTTGCTAACGGGAGGGCTTTATTCTTGTTCTAATTTGAGACCACTCTCAGGTTGCCATTCTGTCATTGGATGTCTTTTTTTCTTTTTTTGTGGGACCAGGGTTCCAACTCACGACCTTGCACTTGCCAGGCAGGCACTTGTGCCATGGAGCTGTCTCCCCGGCCCCTTGTCATTGGATGTCTTAATGCAAGTGTACAGTGTTAATACTGATTTCCCACAGCCATCTTAGACAACATGGCTGAGTGCTATTCAAGATGGTGAATAGAACAGCAAGTGGATTTCTTTGGCTGGAGAATATATGTAGTGTTACTGTATCATTCAGAATTGTTTCAGGAGTTCTGGAGCCAACGGTGGACACAAGAGAAGAACAGGTGTAGGTGAGAGGGTGGAGCGGGACTTGCTGGCTAGATTTCTGGCCCCCTCCTTCCGGCACATGGTGGACGCCCTGCTTGATCCAATGCTTAATTATCAAGTTTAACAGATTAAGAGCAGCTTTAGGAATTTGTAATCTTCCTGGACCACAGTTCCTTAGGGAAGCAGCGACCTCTTGTGGCTCTTTTGTGTACTCCAGCCTATCCCTTGCCCAGGGAGATGGACTTTGTCTCACTAGTAGTGATGGGAAGAATGTCCCCCGGCTTGGTCTTCTTCCTTTAACAAGGAGATGTCTTCAGGAAGCCCAATTCTCTCTTTGGAGATGCATTCCTGGCCTAGTGCTGCCTGTGTCTAGGAGGGCAATGCTGTTGAATTCAGAGGTTCTGTTGCCATCCATTTGGATTCTAATCTCGGTTACTTTTTCCTCCTTGGCCTTTATTCCTATTAAATACCATATGCATATGCTTAACTTTATATTTTTATTTGTATGTATTTGTCATACATATTGGTCATATTCATCATAGGGAATTTGAACCTAATAATATGTTTTCATTCTTTTTTCCCATTCTCCTTCCTCCTTGCATATATATTTGAATTAGTGCATATTAGTAATATAAAATAGTGAGATTTGTTTTGGGAAATTGGTATGTGCATTTAACATATCTTGATTATTTTCAATCTCATTAGCTTTCTTTTTCTGCTGATCTCCTTCCCCATCTCCAAAAATCAAGACTTTTTTTTTTTTGAGATAGTTTCACTATGTAGTGCAGGCTGGCATCGAACTCATTGTGTAGCCCAGGTTGGCCTCAAACTTCTGGTGATCCTCCTGCCTCAGCCTCCTGAGTGTGCACTGCTATGACTGGCTAAGACAATACTTTGGCCAACTTCTGGCATTTCTGCTCTGTTTCTTAAGGTCTCTGGAACTTGAAAGAGGAAAGAGTGCTATTTATTCAGGCCTCTAAGGGACCATTGTGTCACCATCAGCATATTGTTACTAAGTCACACTTATTCATGTTTACATCTGTCTGCATTGTCTCGTAAGCTGGGGTCAAGATTGTACAAGAACACAGTGAGTTTGCCTTTCCTTGAGTGAGAAAACAATACGTATGATTAGTAGATAAAGGGTGGGAGGTCGTCATAGTCCCTTAATGTCACTAAGGCACAGTGCTGGATGCTTGTGAGTTAAGGAAGAGGAGATTATCGTGGCTCACAGTTTAGCTGGTTTAGGCTCCCAGTTCCAAGGTAGAGACAGCATGGTGGGAAAGAGCTGGTCATCCAGTAGTAGTCAGGAGATAGAGAGGGAGGGGGTAGGGAGAAGAATATACTCCCCTGGGCTGGGGAGATAGTTCAGTGGTATAAGCACCTGCCTGGGAAGCACAAGGACCTGGGTTCGATCCCTGATACCGAGTGCTGTGCCAGCCTGAAACCAGGGGTGGTAGCTCACACCTGTAATCCTAGGGCTGAGACAGGAAGATCACTATAAGTCTGAGCTGCATAACAAGACCCTGTAACAAATAAATAAACGATTTTTTTTTAAAGAAAGGGCCGGCCAGATGGCTTAGCGGATTAAAGTGCCTGCTAAGGCAGATGCAGGGGCTGGGGTTCCATCCCCAGTACCATGCCTGCCTCACCTCCTGGGTGCACTGAGATGATGACTGAGACTGGGCAAGGTGGCGTGCATCTATAATCCCAGAGTTTGGGAGCCTAAAAATCAGGAAGGATCAGTATGAGTCTAATATGTATAGTGAGACCCTGTAGATCCTGTACTAAATACATTTAAAAGAAATAAAAATGATTTTTTTTAAAGAGTACACCCTCCCTGGCTGAGTGTGGTGACACAGACCTATAACTCTAGTAGTCTGGGAGGCTGAAGCGGTAGGATCTCAATTTTGAGACTACTCTGGGCAATTTAGCAATTCATTAAGACCTTGTCTCAAATAAAAAAAAAAAATAGAAAGGACAGGGATGTAGATTAGGGTGAAGGCCCTGTGTTCAGTCCCCACCCCCACTATACGCTCATAGGGTACCCCAGTGACTCTCCTCTTCTGATCAGCCTCTACCAAACAGCACATTCTGCTTTGATGGCATGAATCCACTGATGAGTATATTACCTCTATAATCCAATCCTCCCCAAAGCCCCACCTGTGAACATATGAGAGTTTTGGTGGACATTTAATTAATTTATTCATGTATTTAAATTTTATTTATTTTTTGTCTTTTTTTTTGTCTTTTTGAGACAAGGTCTTACTATGCAGCTCAGGCTGGCCTTGAGCTCACTTTTGTAGCCCAGGCTGGTCTTGAACTTGCACTGATCCTCCTGCCTCAGCCTCCCAAGTGCTGGGATTACAGGCGTGCGCCACCATGCCCAGCCTTTGGTGGACATTTCAGATATAAACCATGACTTTTTAACCCTGACCCCTAAGGTTCATGTTCAAACTAGTGCAACCACTGTGGAAATCAATGAAGAGATTCCTCAAAAAAGCTAGGATTAGAGTTCCCACTCAATCCAGCTATCACCCACCTGGGTATTGTTCCAGAAGCATTGAAAACATCATACCCATAGCAGTGTATGTGTGCTCATGTTTATAGCAGCACAATTTATCATAGCTAAATCTTGGAAACAACACAAATACCTATTAACTGAAAAATGGATAAAAAAGATGTGGTATTTTTATACAATGAAGCATTACTTAGTTATAAATTGAGGCTTTTGTAGGTAAATGGATGCAACTAGAGACCATACTCATAAGTGAGATAAATCAGACCCACCCAGGTAAACATCATAATTATCTCCCTTCATAAGAATGTGAAAGAGTAAAATCTGAAAGGTACAATAGATATTGTGAAAGGGAAAGAAACTGCCAAAGGAAAAGAACAACTGGGATGAGGGAAAGGAAAAAGAAAGAAAGAGGAAAGGAAAAAAAATCTGTATATACACAGAAGACCTGATCCTTTGAAAGGAACAGTGAGTGGCTTTTTTTTTTCTTTTTAATTTTTTAACCAATTTTTCATGCTTATATCTGGCAATCTGAGCAACTAATTTGAAGACAACAATATGCAATATGACACCCATTGTTGAATTTCTAAAAACAAATGAACAAACAAAAACATTTAGTCCATCTCTAAGAGTTGCCAGAGTCTTACCAGTTTCTGCACTGCTGGGAACTCGAAGTCCAAAGTCTCCCCTCAAACTCATTGCACAGTTAGCTCTATACTCCAGTAAAAATTAAAGTTAAATACTTTCAGCCTATGGCAGAAGTCACTACCTCTGTAGTGTTGTGCTGTGTGGCAGGGAGACAGGATTGTAAACGCAGGAGCGAGAGAGGTTTTTGTTGCTCCGAGGCCACTGCTTTGCGGAGACCGGTGGGAAGCCACCATCTCTACGTCTGATCAAGAGGCAAAACCATCAACTGAGGACTTGGGGGATAAGGAGGAAGGTGAATACATTAAACTCAAAGGCATTGGACAGGACAGCAGTGAGATTCACTTCAAAGTGAAAATGACAACATGTCCCAAGAAACTCAAAGAATCACATTGTCAGAGACAGAGAGTTCCAGTGAATTCACTCAGGTTTCTCTTTGAAGGTCTGAGAATTGCTGATAATCATACTCCAAAAGAATTGGGAATGGAGGAAGAAGGTGTGATTGAAGTTTATCGGGAACAAATGGGGGTCATTCAATGATTTATTCTTTTTATTCCTTTTTTCCCCCCTCAATCCTTTTTTATTTTTTAAAATTAGTTCTTTGGTATTGTGGTGTTCAAAATGGAAATAAAAACTGGTATCCCAGCTCTTTAAAACATCCAGTAATTTGAATTCTAGTGCTTGTTATTCATTGTTTTCATCATGCTGATTTTTGGTGATCAAAAATCACTGTTTTTCTTCACATTGCCTTCTGCTTTTTAAAAATTACATGTTAGAGCCAGGTGTGGTGATGCATGCCTATAATCCCAGCACTTGGGAGGCTGAGGCAGGAGGATCAGTGCAAGTTTGAGACCAGCCTGGGCTACAAAAGTGAGCTCAAGGCCAGCTTGAACTGCATAGTGAGACCCTGTCTCAAAAAGACAAAAATAAATAAATAAATAATAAATAATAAATAAATAAAATTAAAAAAATTATTTTTAATAAAAAATAAAAGAAAAAATTACCTGTGTGCACAGGGAGGCCACAGATTTCAGGACTGTGCATTTTCAGGCTTGTGATCATAAGGTCGACCCGTGTAATTGTTCCTGTGGCTGTTCAGTTGGCCCTGAAGTTCGAGCTTGTGATTGCTTCACTTCTGGACTATAACTTTCAGTGGAGATGAAAGTTTTTCAGAGAACCAAACTGTGGAAAAATGACCTTTCCTTTACTTGAAGCTTAAAATCTGAGGGTCTGGACCAAAAAGAAGAGGAAGATGAGCTTTGGTGTCCAGATGACAGACATGGTGAGAGATGGATCAGCTCCAAGGGTGGCTTCACTGAAGAGAAAGTGGTTTTAAGTTTTAAAAAAATCTTGTCAGAAGATCCCAGAAAGGGACTGGGGAAATAGCTCAGTAGAATAAGCACTTGCCTGGCAAGTGCAGAGGCCTGAATTCAATCCCTGGTCCTGAAAAAAAAAATTCTGAAGAAGATCCCAGAAAAATTAATTTTCATTCAAAATTAATACAGTTACTCATGCAGATGTATGTATAACAGAAAACTACTCCTTTTGATTTTGTTTGTACTTTTTGGCCTGGGATATGGGTTTTAAACTTTATTTATTTACTTATGTTATAGCTGGCTCAGCCTGCCCTGGGGGTGAGACTGGCATAGCATGTGGTGCCGGGGATCGAACCAGGGTCCCTGCAGTTGCCTAAGCTTGCCTAAGCAGGTGCTTTAGACTGATGAGCTCTCTTGCTGGCCTGGGATATGGGTTTTAAATAGATATGTATGTACCAGCTTCATTAAAGTAAACAATATTTGTAAAAACTGTAACAAAAATTTAACACTTTCAACCTACAGTGCCACAAGGTAAATATTCCTATTCCAACAGGGAGGAATAGGGGAATGGAAGGGAATTAGACCAGTGCAAGACTGAAACCCAGTGGGGCAAACCCTAAATCCTGTAGCTGCATGTCTTGCATCCTGGCCGACTATGGTGAAGTGTGAGCTCAAAAGGGCTTGCGCAGCCCCCTCCCTGTGGCCTGGCCAGTTGCTGCCCACGTGGCCTGTCTCTTAGGCTCGTTCTACTTGGTGCCTGTAGTTTTCCTGGGCAGATGTTCCACATTCCTGGGGGGCTCCATTGCACTTTGACTTCACCATTATGCCTGGCTTATTATTTTTCAAAGGTTTGCTGAGTGCTAGGTATATGTGCTAAGGCTTAGCACATCCTGTTTCATTGAATCTTAGCCACAATGAGCCTTTAAAATTGATAACTAGCTGGGGAGATAGCTCAGTAGAATAAGCCCTTGCCTGGCAAGCACAGGTCCTGAGTTCAATCCCCTGAACAAAAAACAAAACAAAAAAAATTGATAACTGAGTCTGAAATATGTGGTATTGT
The DNA here is from genome assembly GCA_004027915.1 of Capromys pilorides. Classification (NCBI taxonomy): domain Eukaryota; kingdom Metazoa; phylum Chordata; class Mammalia; order Rodentia; family Capromyidae; genus Capromys; species Capromys pilorides. The sequence goes on from PVKN010004157.1 coordinate 16,155, forward strand.
CTGATTTCCACACACAATGAAGCTGTAGCTCAGAGAAGCAAAATGCCACTTGTGGTCGTACTGCCCAAGGATCTCTCTCTCTCTCTCTCTCTCTCTCTCTCTGTTTCTCTCCCTGTCTCTCTGTTTCTCTCTCTGTGTCTCTGTCTCTCTCTTTGTATTTACTATAGGGTCTACAGGATCTCACTATGTAGCTTGGACTCACAGTGATTCTCCTATTTTCAGCCTCCCAAGCACTGGTATAATAGCTGCGCGCCACCACACCCAGTCTCAATTGCCAGCGCATCCTGGGGGCGGGACCAGCAGGGCAGGCCAGGGATGGAACCCTGGCTGCTGCTCTCTGCCCGAGCAGGTGTTCTAGTCTGCTGAACTATTTGGCTGGCCTGGGTTTCACTTCCTGTTGGCTCATCGATTCAGTCATTTTTAAGGTATTCACTGAGCAGATCGGATCTTCCAGTGTTCTTAGCTGCAAGCTACAGAAACCAAGTGGTTGAGTTTAGAGGAAGTGAAATTCATTACAGGAATTGTGTGCTGCTCATAGAACTGCTTGGAGAGCCTACCTGTGGGTCCTTCACGGAGGAACCCTGGTCGGAATGGGGCTGCTTTTGCTGTTGCAGCCCATGCTGTGCCACAGACATCTTGGCAGCACTCGCTGCCCTGTGCTGCAGTCTACACATTTCTTCCATTTCGCTGCAGCCACACTGTCCCCAGACACCTTGAGGAATGGAGTGTGCCGCAGGTGGCTGTGTCAGGCTCACTGCAGAGGGGGGCGGTGTGCTTCCCAGGTCTGTGTCCTCTCTCTTCAGAGATCCTCTCTGCATGCAGGCTCACACGGCAAGGGACCTCCACAATGTGGTGAACAGTCAAAGTCTGGCAGCGTGGAGAGCAACATGTGGTTACGCAGGTGTCTTCTCTGTGTGTAACACTGTTAGATATGGCAGAGCACGCAGGAGGGTCAGACCCAGACCCAAGCCTACCGGCTTCAGAGACCTCACAGGCTCACCTTCTGATGCGTGCATCAATTTGGATCCATAGCTTGTAAAATTCATTCACTCTGGTTTTCCACTGGGTAGCCCAACAGCCTTGGAGAGAAGAGCTGATTATTTTATTTTGTGGTGCTTGAGACTGCAGGAGATCTCGTGCATGTTAAGCATGTTTTCTACCTCTGAGCCACATCCCCAGTACTCTTGATTTGTATTGGAGGGAGCCAGGAAGGCAGCGAACCTGAGGCCTCACTGCTGGTGAGCAGTAGAGATGAAGCTTGGATCTGTTTTCCAGATCTAGACCTAGTGCCGGACTCACCAGAGATGAGATGTGTGCAAGGGTGCTGTGCCCATTGCCTACTTAGCACTCCGGAAGTCAGGATGCTTCTCATAACCCGTAGAATGTCATAGTGTAATTGACAGAAAAAAAATTGACAGCTTCTTTATTCCAAGAGGTATATAAAGTGATGAATCTTCAATTGACGAAATCTTGGATTCACTGGAATATAGGCACAGTGATAGGGGTTAGCGCGTTTGCTGAGCATTCATAAGATCCTCGGTTCAATTCCTAGAAAACACACACACACACACACACACACACACCCACCCACCCACCCACCCACCACACTGTGTATCCCTGCATCCATGGAGTAGAAAGTAAAAAGGAGAAATGAGACATGAGGGAAACCTTTGTGGAGGAATTATACAGGTCCACAGTTCCTGTTCTATAATTCTAAACTCCAAAGTCTCTGAAAACTAAGCTGCCTCCCCTTCTCTCTAAGTTTGGTGCCAAAATTCATTAGATAGTGAAACCTGACTATCTGATATGAATTACCTCATAATCTTTTTTTTTTTTTTTAAACTTTATTTATTTATTTATATTATGGCTGCCCTGGGGGTGGGGCTGGTGCAGCGTGTGGTGCTGGGGATTGAACCGTGGTCCTTGCTATTGTGTAAGCTTGCCTAAGCAGGTGCTTTAGACTGCTGAGCCATCTCACTGACCCTTACTTCATAATCTTTAGCTATTCTACTTACTCTGAAGATCAACAGGTTCAGTTACAGAAATATTAACGTTTGATACTGAAGTGTTTTTCTAGGGCCTGAGGGGAGGCGGGAAAGTTGTTACTTGGTTTGGGTTCGTGCAGCTCTTTGCTTCTGTCAAATTCTGTTATCTCCACACATGTGGCACTGAGGGTAATGGCTGAGGGACTTTAGGTGGTATTTGAGCTCTAGAAGGGATGTTAGGAGGAATTTTGGCAGTTCATTGCAGCTGGGATCAAGCTATAAGTCACTGTCTCACTTAAGTTGGCCTTGAGGGCAGGGGTGGAGTAGACTTGAGAGGAATACAGTGCTCTCCCTGGATTTGTGATTCACATCCAGCCAGAGGGTTGGACTTTCTGAGTTTGGCTTTTTCTGCTTAGTAGCAATCTCCTCCTTTTCCCACAAGTCACCTGACTTCTCTCAAAACCCTAAAACACACCCTTGGCTGAAAAAGAGGGTTAGGCAATCTGTGAAACTCCCCGTTTCTCCCCTTGGAATCTCAGACCTGGGCAGAAGATGTAGTTCTGGTTTTGGAAGCAGAGGGAGCTCCAAGATCAAGGTTGAATTACCCTTCCCTGGAGCATGCTCTCCCAGCCCCCTGTTTTGATCAGAGAATTTTGGACAAGCAGGCTATGTACAGAACCAGGACAGGGAGATCAGCGGAGGTTCCTGCAGAGGGAGTGACAAGGTCGACCTGACACCTCTGCGAGCCCCTGAGGTTGCCCAGCATGACTGCTGGCTGGAGAGAGAGGACTGACACGCTTGCTCCTGTTGGCTTCTGAAGGTAAAAGCCTTACGAGTGAATTGCAGAGCTTTGATGGAAGAGAAAAGGAAGGTAGAAAAAGGCTTGGGAAAATATAGAGGGCTGGGAAGAGTAGAGCAAGAAAAGATAGAACAAAGACATTCCTTTCCTTTTCTTTTTTTTTTGTGGCAACAGGGATTGAACTCAGGACCCTGCACTTGCCAGGCAGACACTTATTCTGCTGAGCTATCTCCCCAAGCTCTTATAACACAACAGAGATAGCCTATTTCTATTTCTCTCAGGCTCAGCCCACCCACCCTACCCACCATGTACCATTGTTTTTAGGGTTAAAAGAAATTTTGGCAAGACTTTCCTAGGGACTGTCAGGAAATATCTTGTCTTTGTAGTAAAAGAAACAACCAACCAGCAAACCGGCTCTGGGAGATTACTGTAGGAAATTTCTTTTATAATCCCATCTCAATGGGGGCAACAGTCTCCCCTCAGACTTCTTCTCCCAAGACCCTTGCCCCACCCTATAGAAAGAAGCTCATTCCCCCATCAGTGGTTGTGGGGTGTTGGAAGAAACACATGCATGGTGAGCCTGGTGGCCCAAAGTGGTGAGGGGACCATTGGGTGGGTGGGAGGCTGTGCTACCTGGGTGGGCAAAGAGTCCCCACGACCATGGAAATGGGGAGATTAGTCTGCAAGGGCAGGAGAGAGAATTGGGGAGACTGACAGTATGGCAGGAGGGCAGAAAAGCAGGGTGCGAGAGACAACCCACTCCTTTGGAGAAAAATTGGGAGAAAAGCCAGAGAAGTCATGGGAGAAGGAGAAGACTTAGTTCTAGTCTAGAAAATTGGGTGAAATTGGAGCAGGTGAAGTTGTGAGAGGCCAGGTGTCACATGTTGGTGGTTAGTGGTCCTGCTCTGTAAAACTGCTTTTCTTAGGAAAGTGACAGTGGATCCCAGGTGAACACATACCACCAAAGCGAGTGCCTTTCCCCACTTCAGCTCTAAAGTCCAGAGAAGCAGAGCCAGGACTGGTGACATGGGCAGATCACCAGCCATGTGGTGAGTGAGCAGGGATCTCCAGCGGTATGGTTGGTCCCCATTGCCTCTGAATTCTGAGACCCAGAGCCTGGGTTTTGGTTTGCCTAGGCCTTTTCTTTAGTCCTCCTTCAGCTTCTCTTCTGTGGCCAGTTGGCCGCACCTTTCCTTTTTCTTTCCTTCCCCCTGTGAGTACTGAATGAGGCCTGTGTCCCTGGGTGATGCTTACCATTTTGCCTTCTCCTCCAGGTGCCTGGTACTATTTTCTCTTTGGGCCTGGGCTTCTGCAGAGCCTACCTTGCATGGGGAGATCCTGTCCCCTAACTATCCTCAAGCATACCCCAATGAGATAAAGCAAACTTGGGATGTTGAAGTTCCGGATGGGTTCGGGATCCATCTATACTTCACCCATCTGGACATAGAGCTGTCGGAGAACTGCTTGTATGATGCAGTGCAGGTAGGTCCTGTGGAGGAGGCTGGGCCGGGTGTGGGGATGTAGGAGTGGGTGCCTCAGGCATGTTGTGACAGAGTGAAAGAGCCTTGTGGGTGTCAGGGCTCTTCTGTCTTTGTCCCTTTTTCTGTTATCTCCATTCCAAATCATTAACCATTTTTAGCATCTTTATAACTCTTCCCTTAGATAATATCAGGAGGCATTGAAGAAGGGAGACTCTGTGGACAGAGGACCAGCAAGAATCCCAGCTCCCCCATCATAGAAGAGTTCCACATCCCAAACAATAAACTCCAAGTGACCTTTACATCAGATTTCTCCAATGAAGAGCGTTATACTGGATTTGCCGCTTATTATGTTGCCACTGGTAAGATTCAAAAGATTTGAAGCTGAAAGAATCTCACATGGGCCAGGGAGATAGCTGTGGAATAAGTGCTTGCCTCGCAAGTTCAAGGGCCTGAGTTTAATCCCTGGTACAGCAAAAAAAAAAAAAAAAAAAAAAAAAAAGAAACATTATTAAAAGAAAGAATCTCATACAATTCAGAGTGAGGATTCTTTGTATAACTTTACAATCTAGTTGTCGCGGTGCACACCTGTAATCCTGGCACTAGGGACACTGAGGCAGGAGGATCGCTGAGTTCAAGGCCTGCCTGGAATACATAATAAGACCCTGTTTCAAAATACCAAACCAGGACCGGCAAGATAACTCAGAGATTTAAAGCGCTTGCTTAGGCAAGCTTAGGCAAGCATAGGGACTGTGGTTCAATCCCTGGCACCATATGCTGCGTCAGCCCCACCACCAGGGTGGGCTGAGCTGGCCAAAAACAAACAAAATACCAAACCAAAACAAAAAACAAAATATTGTCTTGTCGTGAGTCCCACCATGTGCCTCCTTTGTGAAATGCAAACATGACATTTTAGTGATGATAGTAATGTTAATAGACAAAAAGTAGTAGCTTGGGGGCTCAGGGAGATAGCTCAGCAGTCTCAGTGTCTTCCTGGGAAGCACAAGGGCCCAGGTTTGATCCCTGGTATCACATACCATGCCGGTCCCAAAACCCCAGGCCTACTGAGCTGGCCACTGAAGCCAGCATGGTGGTGCAGGCCTATAATCCCAGCACTGGGGAGGGTGAGACAGAAGGATTATTACGAGTCTGAGCTGCATAGTGAGACCTTGTACCAAATGTGTAAATTAAAAGCAAAACAGAACAAAACAAAAAAAGAACTGTTCACTAAAAAAAATAGTAATTTGTTGAGAACCACTATGAATTGGGCACTGTTATCATATTACTAAAGTAATATTATCTTCACTGCAATACTTCAAGGTAGGTATCCTCATATAAAGATAAAGATAAGAGAATTAACAGAGTTAATAATGCAGCAAGAACTGCATAAGGAGTATATGGTTCTCAAACCCATTCAACACATGGCATTCAAACCACATTGTGGATGTTTCTACATCAATCTTCAGGTTCAAAGGGAGTTAGAAGCCCTTATAAATTACTGTTCAGATTTGAGAGAAGGACCAATATGGTATAAAGTAGTGAATGCGTCCTCATCCTTTCTGCAGAAGATATTTGTATTTGGCACTGAAACTCTAAGTAGGAAAGTCAGCGGTTTCTGGTGCTGAGAGCTTCTCACACCTGTCCAGTGCCAGATCACTACTCTGGAGCCATAATTCAGGACAGTGATGTAGAACAATGCTGCTCTGGAATGTGGATGTTTGAAGGCCTTTAAGCAATGAGTCTGTCTTACTTTTTCTTACCCTGGTAGGTTCGGGTTTAACTTCCTGCCTCTTTCTGAGTTTTTATCCTTCACCTCAATCTCTTTCTCCTCCTTGTAGATATAAACGAGTGCACAGATTTTGCAGATGTTCCTTGTAGCCACTTCTGCAACAACTTCATTGGTGGTTACTTCTGCTCCTGTCCCCCAGAATACTTTCTCCATGATGATAAGAGGAATTGTGGAGGTGAGGTTGGCCCTAAGAGGGTGTACCAAGAGGGAGTGAGCCCTCAGGAAAGGGCTTTGCCCCTCTTCCAATTTAGATTCGGTTTACCCTTCAGTTGACATCCATTCTCAGCTACCCATAAATTGAGAGAGGAGGACAGGAGGGGAAGAAGATAAACTGTGTTAGTCTTCAATCACTGTGAGGCAAGGTTTGAGAGGAATAACTTAAACTGTTTGTTTTAGCTCATGGCTTCAGAAAGTCCATAGTAATTGTCTAATGTCTTTGGGCCTATATCAAGGAAGAGCATCATGGTGGGGTATGTGGTGGAATAAATCTGCTTGTTTCCTGGTGAAGAGAAGAGAAGAGAAGAGAAGAGAAGAGAAGAGAAGAGACAGAGAGAGACAGAGACAGAGAGACAGAGAGACAGAGAAAGAGACAGAGACAGACTGAAATTCCAATGTTCACCAAAGGATATGGATACCATGACCCAACTTATTTCTGCTGAAACCCATCTTCTAAAGGTTTTACCACTTCCCAATAATACCAAAGGCCAAGGCTTTATCATTTGGGAATTTAGGAGACATTTAAGATCTAAAGTATAGCACAAGGATATAGGATAAAGTTAGTAAATTGGAGAAGAGAGGTAGATGCCTCTGAAGAACCTGCCCAAGAACCTTCTATTCATAACCACAGAAGTCTTCAACATAGCAAAATGATGGGAATCTAAAGCGGGCACTGGATGTGTCTCCTGGAAGATATTGGCGCTGCATGGACTGTAGTCAGAATTGGCTCCTATGAGAACCTTAATGAGGGACTATTAGTTTATGACAGAAGTGGTGGTAGACTAGGGTGGGAATGTCTTTTCTTAGCCCTGTATTTGCTTCACTCTTCTCTTTCTCTCCCAGTCAATTGCAGTGGGGATGTATTCACTACACTGACTGGGGAGATCACCAGTCCCAATTACCCTAGTCCGTACCCAGAGAACTCAAGGTGTGAATACCAGATTCTGTTGGAGGAGGGGTTCCAAGTGGTGGTGACTATGAAGAAGGAAGATTTTGATGTGGAGCCAGCTGACTCAGAAGGGAACTGCCTCGACAGCTTAAATGTGCGTGCTTGGCCGTTTGTTCTTGTCATCACCCCGGCTTGTGCAGAGGGATGATTATTTCTCCCTCCTCCCCTCCTCTCTTCTCTTTTTTTTTTCTTTTGTTTTCTTTTTTTTTTATTTTTTTTTGTGTTACTGGAGATTGAACTCAGAGTCTTGGCCCTGAACCACATCTCCAGCCCCTTTTTATATTTTATTTTTGAGAGAGAGTTTTCCTAAATTCCTAAAGTTCCCAGGTTAGGCTTGACTTTTCAATCTTTCTACTTCAGAGTTGTAGGATTATGGGCATGTGCTACCATGCTGGTGGGAGCTTTGTTCTTGAAGACAAAATTATATTTCTTCCTGTCTTTTATTATTTCTTTTATTACTTTCTTTACCTTTCTCTACATGTTCCCATTTAATCTCTTTCCTTTTATTCTTTCCATTTTCCAATTTCATCATTTTGTTTCCTTTCAGTTTGCTACAAGAGATCAGCAGTTTGGTCCTTACTGTGGTAATGGATTCCCTGGGCCGCTAACTATAGAAACCAAGAGTAATGCTGTTGATATCATCTTTCAAACTGACCTATCAGGACAAGACAAAGGCTGGAAACTTCGTTATCATGGAGCTCGTGAGTAGCCTAGAAGTGCTGCTTTGGTAACACTGGAGTCCCTGGACAATGTAGAATCAAAACAGATTGTTTTTGGTAGAGTCAAGAGACACTTCAGTTCCTCTGGAAGATCAAACCCTCTTGATGTTGCTAGAAGTGCCTTGTTGTAGAGGAATCTTTCTGTTGTACTGACAGTGTAGACAGGTTGGGGTAGGGAGTTATGTTGGAATGTGAGGCATTGGAACTGAGGGCAACTCATGATTTTAGAAAATGTGAGAATGATATAAGAAGAATAGTTTCAAACTGTCTAGTAAAAACTCTTTTTTTTCCAATTCCCGTCTTTTCTAAGCAATCTCCTGTCCTAAAGAAGTGTCTGCCAATTCAATTTGGGAGCCTGAAAAAGCAAGATATGTGTTTAAAGATACAGTGAAGATAATCTGTCTGGAAGGATTTGAAATTGTAGAGGTGAAGTATGTTCAGCTTCTCTGCAAATCCATGGCCCCAGGTCAGGATGAACACCCAGGCCCATCCTTTTTCTGATGCCCCTGATAGACCACCTTTGCCATGGACAGATTGGCTTGCGATCTTTGCCTTTGCAGGCCACAGAGCTCTTTGCCCAGCCTCGCATTCTTGCTCTGCTTTGAGTCTTTTGGGTGGTGGTCAGTTGTCCTGTAGTCCTAAGTCCTGGGTGCTTTGGGTCATTCTATGAAGATGATGTTCCTAAGCCTTTTTTTATTTTCCCTGTGAGGATTCCTCTTTGATACAAGGCCAGATATCAGTTCCAATTTTTGTTTTAAATTCTCATATCTCTTTTTATAAATTAACAATGATGTCTGTTCTCTAGGGACAATCCAGTGTAATGTCTTCATATTCTACTTGTCAAAGCAACGGAAAGTGGAGTAGTTCCACAGTGAGATGCCAACGTATGTGTCCCGTCCATGTCCATGTGGTACTCTTATTTTTCCTTTTAAAACCAATTGCAGGGCCAGCGAGATAGGTCAGCAGTCTAAAGTGCCTGGTTAGGTAAGCTTAGGCAACCACAGGGACTGCAGTTTGATCCCCAGCACCACATGCTGCACCAGCCCCACCCTGAGGGCAGGCTGAGCTGGCCATAACATAAATAAATAAAGTTTTTTTAAAAAATTGCAAAATCTGCACAACAAAATTCAAATGTAGGGGCCAGGTGTGGTGGTGCATGTCTGTAGTCTTAGCAACTGGAAGGCTAAATCAAAGGATTGCCTTGAGTTTGAGCCCAGCCTGGGCTACATAGTGGGTTTAAGGCCAGTCTGAATTACCTAGTGAGTCCCTCTCAAAAAAATTCAAAGGTGATGCTATGGGTGCGGTGGTATAACCCAGCAACTGCCAAGGCTGAACAAGAAGATTTCAAGTTTTAGACCAGACTGGGGATATTAGTGAGACTCTGACTAAAGTACAAGGCTGGGGCTGAGCATGGTGGCGCATTCCCGTAATCCCAGCACTTGGGAGGCTGAGGCAGGAGAATCGGTGTGAGTTTGAGACCAGCCTCGGTACAAAAGTGAGCTCAAGGCCAGCTTGCACTGTATAGTGATCCCCTGTCTCAAAAAGACCAAAAAAAAAAAAGTACAAGGCTGGTGATGGAGCTCAGGGTGGACCCCTTGTCTAGCACAGGCGAGGCCTTGAGTTTTAGCTTTACCACTCTGCACCCCAGTTGAAGTACATACTTTATTTTTAGGCTTGTGAGAGAGTAATTAGATTTGAGAAGGTAAACCAGTCTTGGGTAATTTTTAGTTCCAGCTCTGGGCTGATCCCAGGTCCATTAGGCTAGCTTCCTTTAGCTTTCTTCTAAAGGAAGGAGCTGTGGAATTAGTGGTTAAGACCCCCCAAGTGGGTGTGTTCTTGGCTTCCACAGGATCCTCCACCAACCATCGAGAACCAGGTCCCTCTTAAGCTTTTAAGGGTCCGTCTGCATTGGTAGATCTCAGTAGGTGGGAGAGTTTGGAGGGTCATTTGTAGATGCTAACATGAGGAGATTGATCCTGGGGTGCTTATGGATTTGAAGAGGGGAAGTTAGGATGGAACTGGCCCTGTAGCACTTCCTGGAAGGAAGTGGCTGTTGGACCATTGGTTTTCTCCCTTCTCGTATAGCTGTGGACTGTGGTGTTCCTGAACCCATTCGAAATGGCAAAGTTGAAGAACCAGCAGATACTTTATTTGGTTCTGCTGTTCGCTACACTTGTGAGGAACCGTATTACTACATGGAGCATGAAGAAAGTGGTAGGTTTCTTCTACCAGGGTCATGAGAGAGAATGTGAGTATGCTAGAGGGTAAAGAGGATTAGAGAGAGAGTTTGTATAGAAACAAGGGAGGCAGAATTGACCTCGTCACCCTCTTAGCTTGGAATAAGGATACAGCTTTCATGTGGGATGGGGGTGTACTCAAGGTCATTTGTAAGAAATCTTAGAGGTGAGCTCGGCTTCTTAGCTGAAGCAGGAATTTTTTTTGGGGGCGGAGGGGGATTGAATTCATGACCTTGCACTTGCCAGGCAGGCTCTTATGCTGCTGAGTTATCTCTCTGACCCAGGAATTTTTTGCATCGTCCACTTCGTGTGGTTATCCAACTTTGGACTATGTTTCTAGCCGGAGGTTGACATGTTAATGATGATTTGCTTTCTTTTTCTTTTTCATTTAACTATTTTTTTTCTTGTGCTGGGGATTGAACCCAGGGCTCATTCATGCTAGACAAGAAAGTACTCTACCACTCAGCTGCATGTCCAGCCCATGACTGGCTTTCTTGATGTTGAGGACTTCGTACTGGGGGAAACACAATATCACTTAACTGTCCTGTCCTGTCCTGTCCTGTCCTGTCCTGTCCTGTCCTGTCCTGTCCTGTCCTGTCCTGTCCCGTCCTCTCCCGTCCCCTCTTTTTTCCTCTTATTTTCTGTTCCCACTTGAACCTTTCCCAGTCACCTTCACGGCCCTCTTCCTTACTCTGGAGACTGCTTTTTCCCCCCCTTTGGTAGGGTCGAGGGCTGAGGGGTTCTTTGAGGAGTGATCTGATGATTGTTTCTAGGGGACCTGACCTGACTGCTTGTTCAAGTCCCAGAGGTACTGAGGCTATGCCTGGAAGAGGGGATAGAAGGGAGAGAGCCGGCGTGGCAGCGGGTGTGACCGTGCTCTTTGTGCTCTTCCAGCTGAGTACCAGTGCTCTGGCAATGGGAGCTGGGTGAATGAGGTGCTGGGCACAGAGCTGCCAAAATGTGTTCCAGGTAATCAGGACTTTGGTGTGGGTAGGGACCACAGTCACAGGTGCACGGGGTGGCAGTCACCATCTGAGAGTAGCTGTTACTCTCTGGGTCAGGGGCTATATCTGGTCATTCTGAGTCCTGTTTGGTGAGATGGTGGTAACACCAGGATGCTGGCCTTCCAGGGGTGTGGGGAATTTCCTCAACTGCCCAGTTGAGTTGACTGAAAGAGAAATAGAAAAGACAACTGCTGACAGTTGGTGGTGGAGTCAGCCAGTGAGGGCCAGCAACACAGATGCCTTAGGTGGATACAGAGTGGCTAAAAGCAGGGCTAAAAGTTTATTATTTTATTTTATTTTTATATTATGGCCGACTCAGCCAGCCCTGGGGTTGAGACTGGTGCAGCATGTGTTGCCGGAGATTGAACCACGGCCCCTGTGGTTGTCTAAGCTTGCCTAAGCAGGCACTTTAGACCTCTGAGCTATCTTGCTGGCCCTGGCCTAAGAGTTTAAAGTGAAGGATCATCATTCAAAAAGCTGGTTAGGGGGCTGGCGAGATAGCTTAGTGGTCTAAAGCACCTTCTTAGACAAGTTTAGGCAATCACGGGGGTCACAGTTTGATCCCCAGCACCACATGCTGTGCCAGCCCCACCCCCAGGGCAGGCTGAGCCAGCCATAACATAAATAAAGTTTTTTTTTTTTTTTTTTAAAAAGCTGGTTAGATCCCTGCTCATGAGCTGAGCCCTGGCATGCAGTGAGCCTGAGTGATCCGGGTCTAGCTAGGGTAGCAGGGTACACTAGCTCTTCTGGGCTCTAATGCACAGGCTGCCCCTGCTTAGCCAGTCTCTCCCAAGTCTGCTGGTGGCATTGGCAAGGGGGCATCTAGGTAAGGTCAGGGTGAGTCAAATGTGGAGATGGCTGATCGTGTTGGAAACTCCACCTCCCACTGGTGAATTATTGGAGTGGCTTGGAGAATTCTCAGGAGGCGGCATTGTTTCCTATCCCTCCTCACCGTACCCTTCTTTCTTCCTAGTCTGTGGAGTCCCCAGCAAGCCCTTTACGATGTTACAGAGGGTTTTTGGAGGCTCCGGTGCAAAGATTGAGAGTTTCCCCTGGCAAGTGTACTTTCATTCTGAAAGGGCCGGTGGGGCCCTCATTGATGAGTACTGGGTGCTGACAGCAGCCCACGTCGTGGACAGAAGCTACCGCCCAACAATGTACACTGGGTTGACCCTGCTGACGGGCTTACATGAGAAAAAGAGCCATATGCTCACTGCCGAGCGTGTATTTATTCACCCAGACTGGCAGCAGGTGGCTGACCCAAGTTCACGAACCAATTTTGACAATGACATTGCGCTGGTGCGGCTGAAAGACCCAGTGAAGATGGGCCCGACTGTGTCTCCCATCTGCCTGCCAGACAACCTCTCCCAGTACAACTTCTCAGTAGGGGACCTGGGCATGATCTCGGGCTGGGGAAGGACAGAGGAAAGAGACTCGGTTTACCACCTAAGAGGAGCTATACTACCTGTAACCGATTTAGAGATGTGCCAGGAGGTAAAAGGGAAAAATCCCCAAGTGGACCCCAAGTCATACATTTTCACTCAGAACATGTTCTGTGCTGGAGGAGCGGGTGTGGACAGCTGTCAGGGGGACAGTGGCGGGGCCTTTGCTGTCAAGAAGCTCCTTAAAAACAGCTCCAGATTCTATGTCTTTGGCCTGGTGTCCTGGGGAATTGAGTGTGGGACCTATGGGATCTACACCATGGTTGGGAACTATGTTGAGTGGATAAGGGCGACCATGGAGAGTAACAGTGCCCCCCTCCAGGACTGACCATGCTGTCCTCTCTGGGGGTGACCTGGCCACTGTGACCAGCTCCTTGTCATCATCCCATTATTTCCCCATGACTGAATGGGGACAGGATCATGGTTAAAACAGAACACAGTTGTCAGGGTACCTGGCTGGAGGTCCTGTTTGGCCACGGAATCCTTCGTGATTCAGGCATGGTCTGTGGACAGGCTGGGAGGGACACTCCTGTCTGCTGCTGTTCTCCAGCAGTACCTTAAAATTCTATTTGCTTTCTCATTCTCAATGCCCAGTTTCTACTTCCAATAAAGCATGTTTATAATTCACTTCTGACTGACTGAGTTCATTACACATCAGGACTTCAGAACAGTGTAGGGAAGTGGAAAGAGACAGAATGTGGGTCCCTAGTGACAAAATCAGGGAATTCAGCTTGTCTACTTTTTTTTTTTTTAACTTTCTTTTCTTTTCTTTCTTTCTTTCTTTCTTTCTTTCTTTCTTTCTTTCTTTCTTTCTTTATTTTTTGCTTTCTTTCTTTCTTTCTTTCTTTCTTTCTTTCTTTCTTTCTTTCTTTCATGGTTGGCTCAGCCTGCCCTGGGGGTGGGGTGGTTGCCTAAGGTTTCCTAAGCAGGTGCTTTAGACCACTGAGCTATCTCCCCAGCCCCATCTTGTCTACTTTCTTCAGTGGAGATCCCTGAGTACTGTGCTGTTAGACTTGGCTGGGGTTTTTTTTGTTTGTTTGTTTTGAGACAAGGTCTTGGGTTATAGTTCAGCCTGGCCTTGAACTTACTATGTAGCTCAGGTTGGCCTCAAACTTGCAATGATTCTCCTGTCTCACTTTCAAAAGTGCTAGGATTATAGGCCAGCACCGCCACACTCTGCACTTTCTTTTCTCTTTTCTTTTCTTTTCTTTTCTTTTCTTTTCTTTTCTTTTCTTTTCTTTTCTTTTCTTCTTTCTTTCTTTCTTTCTTTCTTTCAGCAGAATATATTTATTGGGGGAAATAAAACTCCTGTCTGAAGGAGGGATAGGAGGGGCACCCAAGCAGGTTGTCCCCCTACCACATTTCTTTTGAGGTGCTGGAGATGCACCTAGATCTCAGACTCAGCAGGACTGCCCCCTGTAAGCACTGTGTACCTAGTGTCCCTGCCCCCAACAAACCCAAAGACTAGTTTTTTACCCTGAGTACAAGAGCGCTACCTTAGGGTGATGGTTGGCCTATGAAAAGTTGAGTATTCAAGTAAGCTCTGGCCTGTTTGGTGTGACAGTGGCTTTCAGGAAGGTAGTTTTTACCAGATGTCAATAGAGTTGTGTTTGGGGCTTATTAGGGAAGGACTCTGATCTTTCATAGACCCAGAGGGCTGAATGTAACAGTTGACTTTAGACTGGATGGTAAACGTGCCAGAACTCTAACAAGAGGCCCTCAGTTACCACAACTGTTACAACACAGGTTGATGTCAAGGCACCCAAGTGGCATAAAGCCATGGCACTGCTCCATGCAATGCGATGGAACTGACAGTACACTGGACTGTAGGGTTTTAGGCGGGAGAAAGAGGATTTTTTATGAAGAAAAAAGACACTGGAGAAATACTGAAATAGAGAAACAAAGGGGGCATGGTGGCATACTCTCATAATCTCAACATTCTCCAGAGCCGGAGGCAGGAGGATTGCAAGTTGAACCCAAACTGGGCAATTTAGTGATTTAGCAAGACTGTCTCTAAAAAGAGGGTAGGGATATAGCTCAGTTCAAAGGCCCTAGGTTCAATCCCCAGTGAGTTACCTCCCTCCAAAACCAAACAAAAACAAAACAAAATAAAACAAAAACAAAAACAAACAAAAAACCCCAAAAAACAGATTGAGAAACATAATCTGTGACAGAGACATTCTTTTTCTTTTCCTCTTCCTCTTCTTTCTTTTTTGCCTTTTGAGTGAGGGTTTCCCTATGAAGTTTAGGCTGATCTTGAATTCACTTTATAGCTCAGGCAGGCCTTGAACTCAGAGCAATCCTGCCTCAACCTCAACGAGTGCTGGGATTGCTGGCATTTGCCACCAACCCTGTTTCTTTCTCTCTCTCTCTCTCTCTCTCTCTCTCTCTCTCTCTCTCTCTCTCTCTCGCTCTCTCTGTCTGTCTGCCTTTTTGAGACAGGGTCTTGCTATGCAGTTCAGCCTGGCCTTGGGCTCACTTTTGTAGCCCAGGCTGGTCTCGAACTCACACCAATCCTCCTGCCTCAGCCTCCTAAGTGCTGGGATTACTGGCATATGCCACCGACTCTGGTCCTTTTTTTTTTTTAAGGGTAGGAAAATTTATAGGGGGAAAGGAATGGGGCATAGGAATAACTCATGAAAGACAGGAGGGGTCCTGAATGAGCCCATTTCTCAAAGGAAGTTTTATAGAGCAAAATCATGAGACAGGTGCAACATGGGTCAAAATTATGATTAACCAAGAAGATTGCAAATATAATCATTTAGGTAATAGTGATCCAATGGTAGCAAGGGCATATGGGTAACACCGTCAATCTTTGTCTTCTTGGTCTTAGTGGGTGGGAGAGAATGAATGACTCACTCCTAATGAGACAATGGGAAATCCCAGGATTTTATTTATCATTTAGAGAAGTATGTTAATCTGGCCATTGTGATTATGGTCTTCAGATACTCCTCTCCAGCCACCTATCTCTCTCTCTCTCTCTCTCTCTCTCTCTCTCTCTCTCTCTCTCTCTCCCTCCCTCCCTCCCTCTCACACTGGGGATTGAACTCAGGACCTTGCACTTGCCAGGGAGGTGCTGTGCCACGGAGCTCTATCCTGGCCTAGCCACAGTTTTGATATATTCTCATCTTCTGCCCTGACTCCTTCCAGACCCCAGTCCTGTCTAACTGCCTACAATATTTCTACCTAACTTAGCTGTCTATAATATTCCCCCTGCTGAAAAGATACTCCTAACTGTGGTTAGGGGAGAAGGAGGTGTAGTTTCCATCTAGCTACTTCAAGCTGAGAAGGGTTGGTATAGGGGAAACCAGTTAGAGAGGTAATCTGTTGGGCCTGGGTTAGATGTCATGTTGCAGTTTAGCAGCTATGAATTTTATTTATGAGGCTGATCTAGTGGAGTCTGGCACCTTTGTTGTTGGTTCCATTTGCATGAACACTTAGAGTTTGGCAGCCCCAAAGTTGTAGGATACCGTGGAAAAGATTCCCTCACATCCTAGTCCTTGTTGACCTGGGAGGGCCAGAGCCAAAATATTGACTCTCCTCCTCTTAACCCTCTTATCTCTCTGATTGTAGTCTCTGAACTTTAGTTTTTAAGCACCCAAAAGAGATCAGTTACATAAAAATTACACAGGGAGCAATGAGCTTAATTATAATCTCATCTGAATATCAAGCACTTTTAAATACAAAGTGTAGCATCATTATTTCTAACCAGCCATAGTTGTGTCAGTAGTTGAGTCCCTGCAGAATGTTAACAGGTAATATTTACTTAGTTTTACAAAGAAAATTTGAAATAAGGAGCCACACATAGTATTTTAGCACAATAATCATGATAACATTATTTATGCAACACGTTTAAATGTCCACCTTAGTATAAAACAGCCTTTTTTTAGTCAAACATCTTCATCTGATAACGAGATATTAACAAACACAAAGCAACTCTCACCTAATTTGTTATCATTCAGCAGGATGCCATCTAAGAGGACTGTACCTGGCAATAAATATACCTTAGAAATTTATAATGGCTACCCTTTAATTTTTAGCTTAAGATATTTTCTGGGCTGATCAGTACCCGAACCTCTAAGTATAGTGACACATATATAACATGCATATAAGTTAAAAAAAAGAACTATCATCTGACTGGTGGTCTCATGATGGTTTCACATATACCTCTTATCACAAATAGCTGGAGAGGGGTATGGTGGTACACACCTGTAACCCCAGAACTCAGGAGGCTGAAGCAGGAGGATCACTATGGGTTCAAGGCCAGTTTAGGCTACATAATGAGTTTAAGACTAGCCTGAACTACACAGGGAAAGACTGTCTCAAGAAACAGAAAGAAAAAGAAAGAAGAAGGAAAGGAAGAACCAAAATATCTTTTTTTTTTTTTTTTTTTTGCCAAGGGGAGTCCTGTCCAGCAATTTCCCTAAGCCTAAGGAGTGCATATTTAATTACCTTAACAAAAGTTTATATGACTATGAGAACCAGATCATAACAACATATTATTCTTGACGAATGAAAGATTCCCAAGTTGGGCTGGGGAGACAGCTCAGTGACCTAAGTGCCTGCTTGTTAAACTCAAGGACCGAGGATCAACCCCTAGTACCACATGCCATGCTGATCTCAGAACCCTGGGCACACTGTGCACACCGTCAAAACTGGGCATGGTGGTTCATGCCTATAATCCCAGTGCTGGGGAGGCTGAGCTGTGTAGTGAGATCCTGTACCAAATAAGTAAGTAGTAAATAAGTAAGTAAATAAATAAATAAATGAAAGATTAAAAGAAAAATTCCCAAGTTATTGTACACAGACATTAACATACATTGCATTTTTTTTGGCAGGCTGAGCATGTGGTGCTGGGGATTGAACCGCTGTCCCTGCAGTTGCCTGTGCTTGCCTAAGCAGGCGTTTTAGACTGCTGAGCCATCTCACTGGCCCTTTTTTTTTTTCTTTCTCTCCTTTTTTTTTCATTTGTAAAACCAATCTGACATCATTTTGGTCAGCTGGCAGCCTGGGTGGAAGCATGTTGTTAGCTCCAATGACATTTATCTGTAAGCCAATTTATCCTTTTTTTTTGTATTTATTACAGGGTATACAGGGTCACACTACACAGATCTGATCTGTGTAGTGATCTCCTAGTGATCCTCCTGTTTTCAGCCTCCCAAGTGCTGGGATTATAGGCAAGCACCACCACACCCAGTCTCAATCGGTTGTCTCGGTGCACCCTGGGGGCAGGGCTGGCATGGCTTGCTAGGAATCAACCCGGTCCCTGTGTCTGCTATGCAGGCACTTTAATCTGCTGAGCTATCTGGCTGGCCCAATAATTGTTAATAGACATTCAGCTGTTTTTGGCCAAGTTAAATTATAAAAATAACTCTTTTATAGTTGTTAAGTTTGTAATTATAGACTGTTAGAATATTCGTAGGTTGTGCTGGCCTTGCCCCCGGGGCTCGATTAAGACTGGGTATGGTGGGGCCGGCGAGATGGTTCAGTGGTCTAAAGCGCCTGCTTAGGAGGGCTCAGGCAACTGCGGGGACTGCAGTTCGATCCCCGGCACCACATGCTGTGCCAGCGCCACCACCAGGGCAGGCTGAGCCAGCCACAAAATGAATAAATAAAGAAACAAACAAACACAACAAGCAAACAAATAAATAAATAAAATTTAAAAAAA